>UCOH01006020.1:0-15197 GCA_900474275.1 Synergus japonicus
GTGTATCAATAGCTTGGAGCAGCGTACATTGATACCCCTCGAGAAAACTACCCTTCAACAAATTAAAGGATAGGGAAAACAAAATTTACTGAAAGAAGATCCTCAGCTTGGAATAGCGTACAAGGGTCTTCTTTCCTATATCTACCGTTATACTGAAGATCTAGATGCCGAAGTACTGCGATGCCGAAGATGAACGTAGAAGTAGTGATGAAGCTGCGATGCCAGTCGAAAAAATCCGAAAGTCCAAGACTGCTCGGTTGAGTAGGTCTAGCTGGTGCCGGACGATGATAGTGGGCCAGCGCCCGTGTCTTATCCCCATTAAAATTCGCGTTATTAATGGGAAAGACAGGTAGCCGGGTACCTAGCGTAATTGTGCGTTACTGCTCGTGGATCGATAATTAATCAATCCAAAGCAGTGCTCTGTCGTGCCGATACGCACAAGATGTTGTGCCTATAATCAGGCGCTATGGGGTACGGTATAGCCACACCATTATATTCTATTATTTACGGTTATTCTTGATCCGTGCCTCAATTTCACGTACGGTTCTCTCGGTCCATTCTTGGTATTTGTAATCTTGCAAGAATGCATAAACATCAGGATATCCAGGATAACATGTTACTCTATTTGGGCCAGTCCAAAGATGAATCCCAACTAAATAACCATCAACAACTAAAGGAGCACCTCCATCATTATGACCACAATGTTTGTCTGGATGATATGTACAAATATCTAGATTGGAAATCTCAATATTATGAGGTCGATATATTTCCGCACAATGATGAAAGCCCAATATCGGTACCTGGATTGATCGAAGATCTGTAGGGTAACTCGTATCACGACTGAAATCGACAAGACAAATTTTCAGTTTTAGCGATGCATTACACATCAAATAATATATTCGATGTATTTAATACATTCTGGATATCTTACTCATCAGTTCTGTTATTGAATCCCCAACCAGAAACAGTACCAAGTACACCTGGTATCACAGCTCCTGAATGCAGTTTTATATCACGGCAGTTTGGTCCATACACAAAAGATGGATGAACAGTGAGCAAAGCAACACCATCATTAGGTCCGTTTGGATAACCACCATAGCGCCTTGTGACATCTGTTATATTATGACTGCTACCATGATCTGTACTTGCTGTGTTAGATAGAACTTGGTAGTGCTCCAATGAATTTACATCTTGATTTATACATGAAGAAATGGTAATGACAATGTGAAGCGATAGAATACTGCCTACGCAAGTGACACGATTATTAGATTTAATAATCACAATGTACGGAAAGTCTTCAATAAACACTGGTTTGTCTTCACCAGGTACGCGACTAATTACTCGTTTCTGACGAGTGAGAATATCTGACAGTTCTTCTGGAAATATTTGATAAATTAATTTCTCAGTAGCATTTTGTAAAAGTTATTGTTTATTTATTCGAGATATTTATAGAGGATTGTATTGTTTTACTTTTATTATTATTATTTTACTTACCAATACTCTCGTCCGCCATTATCCCAATAATTGCTTGAGAAAAAATTCCACACAAAAGTAAAACATTAAAACACATTTTATTCAACATTTTATGATACAGTCGACTAAGTAGTATAGTTTTTTAACGAATAGACTTAAAACTGAACTAAACTGGACTTTTTCTATAGTCTGTCTTATATAACTCTTCATAAAAATCAGCTTTTACCTTTATATATGCAATTTTTTATGATATTGGCTTAAATAAAATTGCGATTACTTAAATGATTACACAAACTGTAAAAAATAAAAATAAGCCAAATAAATAAATAGTACGCATAAACAATAAAACAGATCTAAATTCCAAACCATTCTTCATTGAACGAGTCCTATTATTTATGGATATTTTGGAACCCAAACTCAATAATATGCAAGTTTGTCACGATCCATTGATGGTATTCAGAATCTATCAAGGATGCAAAAACATCAGGATATCCAGGAGAATATGTTGCTGCAATTGGGCCAGTCCAAAGGTGAACCCCAACTAAGCGATCATTAACAACTAAAGGAGCACCTCCATCACTACGGCCACAATTTTTGTCCGGATGATATGTGCAAATATCTTCATCGGAAATTTCAATATTATGAGGTCGATATATTTCTACACAATCATTATGGGCCATTATCGGTACATTAATTGATCGAAGCGTTGAAGGGTGACTCGTACCACGACTGAAATCGAGAAGACAAATATTCAGCTTTAGAGATGCATTAAACATAAACTAATATATTCGATGTATTTAATATATTGTGGATATCTTACTTATTACTTCTGAAGTTGCATCCCCAACCAGAAACAGTACCAAGTACACCTGGTGCCAAAGTTCCTGAATGCAGTTCTATATGATTAGAATTTCGTCCATACACAAAAGGAGGATGAACAGTGAGCAAGGCAATACCATCATTACGTCTCCTTAGATGAAGATTGTGCATTCTGACGTTTGTTATATTATGAATGTTACCATGATCTGTACGTGCTGTGTTAGATAAAATGACATAGTGCGCTAATGGATTTACACCTTGATTCATACATGCAGAAGTGGTAAGGACAGCATGATGTGATAGAATACTGCCTACGCAACTGATTCGATTATGAAATTTAACAATCACAATGTAAGGAAAGTTTCTGATCATCACTGTTTTGTTTTCACCAGGTACGCGACTAATTACTCGTTTTTGGCGATGCAGAATATCCGACGGTTCCTCTGGAAATAGTTTATAAATTAATTTCTCAGTAGCATTGTCTAAGGGATATTATTTTTTTATTGGAGATATTTGTAGAGATTATTATTTTACTCACTAATTCCCTCATCTGCGATTATCCCAATAATTCCATGAGGAAAAATTCCACACAAAAGTAAAAGATTTAAACACATTTTTTTCAACATTTTATGATACAGTCGAGAAAGTAATATAGTTTTTTATGATTTGAACTTAAAACGGAAGTAAACTGCTATTTTTATATACCCTGTCATTTCTATCTTTTCATAAAAAACTGCTTTTATCTATATATTTCCAATATTTTGTGATATTAGCACAAATAAAATTGACAGTGCTAAAATGATTGCACAAGCAATACAAAATAAACACGTACCAAATAAATCAATAATACGCATAAATAATAAGACAGATTTAAATTCAAAACCATACTTTATTAAAAATTTCTATTATTTATGGTTATTTTGGAACCCAGCCTCAATAACATGCAAGTTTGTCACGATCCATTGATGGTATTCATCATTTTGCAAGGAAGCAAAAACATCAGGATATCCAGGAGAAAATGTTGCTCTATTTGGGCCAGTCCAAAGGTGCACCCCAACTAAATAACCATCAACAACCAAAGGAGCACCTCCATCAGTATGACCACAATGTTTATGCTCATGATATGTGCAAATATCTTCATTGGAAATCTCAATATTATGAGGTCGATATATTTCTACACAATCATTATGGGCCATTATCGGTACATTAATTGATCGAAGAATTGTTGGGTGACTCGTACCACGACTGAAATCGAGGAGACAAATTTTTAGTTTTATTACAGATAAAATAATGTATTCGATGTATTTAATATATTCTGGATATCTTACTTCTCAGGATTAAGGCTCGAGCATCCCCAACCAGAAATAGTACCAAGTAGACCTGGTGACAAATGCCCTGAATGTAGTTCTATATTCTGACAGTATGGTCCATATACAAAATGTGGATGAACAATGAGCAAAGCAATACCATCATTAGGTCTGTTTTGATGACCATAGTGCATTCTGACACCTGTTACATTATGAATGTTACCATGATTTATATATGCTGTATTAGATAAAATGCCGTAGTTCGCTAATGGATTTACACCTCGATTAATACATGCAGAAGTGGTAAGGACTACATGATGCGATAGAATACTGCCTACGCAACTGACACGAGTAATATATTTAATAATGACAATGTAGGGAAAGTATTTGATTAACACTCTTTTGTCTTCACCAGGTACGCGACTAATTACTCGTTTTTGGCGAGTGAGAAAATCCCGCGGTTCCTCTGGAAATAATGGACAAATTAATTTCTCAGCACCATTTTCTAAGAATTATTGTTTTTTTTCTTCCAGATATTATAGAGGATATAATTATACTTACTAATACCCTCATCTGCGATTATCCCAATAATTACAAGAGCAAAAATTCCACAAAAAAGTAAATGATTTAAAAACATTATTTTCAACATTTTATGTAACCGTCGAGAAAGTATTATAGTTCTTTAACGTTTATACTTAAAACGGTACTAAACACGACTTTTTATAGAGTTTATCATTTACATCTTTCCATAAAGAAAGGCTTTTATCTTTATATTGTCAGTTTTTGGTGATACTAGAACCAATAAAATTGCCAGTGCTAAAATGATATCACACGCAGTAAAAAATAAATCAATAATACGCATAAACAATAAGACAGATTTAAATTCAAAACCATACTTTATTGAAAAATTTCTATTATTTATGGTTATTTTGGAACCCAGCCTCAATAACTTGCAAGTTTGTCACGATCCATTGATGGTATTCAGAATTTTGCATGGATGCAAAAACATCAGGATATCTACGAGTATTTGTTACTGTAGCTGGGCCAGTCCAAAGGTTAACCCCAGCTAAGTAACCATCAACAACTAAAGGAGCACCTCCATCATTATGACCACAATGTTTGTCCGGATGATATGTGCAAATATCTTCATTGAAAATCTCAATGTGAAGAGATCGATATAACTCCACACAAAGATTATTGGCAATTATTGGTACATAAATTGATCGAAGATCTGCAGGGTGACTTGTACCGCGGCTGAAATCAAGAAGATAAATTTTTAGTTTTAATGCTGCATTACAAATAAAATAAAATATTCGATGTATTTAATATACTCTGGATATCTTACTCATTAGCTCTGAAGTCGAATCCCCAACCAGAAACATTACCAAGTGAACCTGGTCTCAAAGGTCCTGAATGCAGTTCTATTTTAAAAGAAGTAGATCCATACACAAAAGGAGGATCAACAGTGAGCAAGGCAATACCATTATTAGGTCTGTTTGGATGAGAATCGTGCATTCTGACGTTTGTTATATTATGAATCTTACCATGATCAGTACGGGCTGCCTTAGATACAATGTGGTACTGTGCCAATGGATTTACACCATGATTTATACATGCAGAAATGGTAAGGACAACATGATGCGATACAATACTTCCTACGCAACTGATACGATTATTATGTTTAATACTCACAATGTAAGGAACGTGTTTGATCATCACTCTTTTGTCTTCGCCAGGTACGCGACTAATTACTCGTTTTTGGCGATGTAGAATATCCGACGGCTCCTCTGGAAATAGTTTATAAATTAATTTCTCAGTAGCATTGTCTAAGAGTTATAATTTTTTTATTGGAGATATTTGTAGAGATTATTATTTTACTCACTAATTCCCTGATCTGACATTATCCCAATAATTCCGTGTGAAAAAATTCCACACAAAAGTAAAAGATTTAAACACATATTTTTCAACATTTTATGATACAGTCGAGAAAGTAATATAGTTTTTTATCGCTTGAACTTAAAACGGAACTAAACTGCTACTTTTATTTACTCTGTCATTTATATCCTGTCATAAAAAACTGCTTTTATCTTTATATTTGCAATTTTTGGTGATACTGGTATAAATAAAATTGCCAGTGCTTAAATTATTTCACAACTAATTAAAAATAAACATATTCCAAATAAATGAATAATACGCATAGACAACAATACAGATTTAAATTCAAAATTATACTTTATTAAACGAGATCTATTATTTATGGTTATTCGAGAATCCAGCCTCAATGTTATGCAAGTTTGTCACGATCCATTGATGGTATTTTGAATCTATGAAGGATGCAAATACATCAGGATATCTACGATAATATGATTCTGCAATTGGGCCACACCGAAGGTTTACCCCAACTAAGTGATCATCAACAACTAAAGGAGCACCTCCATCAATATGACCACAATGTTTATCCGGATGATATGTGCAAATATCTTCATTGGAAATCTCAATATTAAGAGGTCGATATGTTTCCACACAATGATTATGGGCCATTATTGGTACATTAATTGATCGAAGAGCTAACGGGTAAATCGTACCACGACTGAAATCGAGAAGACAAATTTTTAGATTTAGTGGTGCATTACAAATAAATATATTCAATGTATTTAATATATTCTGGATATCTTACTCAGTAGCTCTGAAGTCGAATCCCCAACCAGAAACAGTACCAAGTACTCCTGGTGTCAAAGGTCCTAAATGCAGGTCAATTTTATAAGAACCAAGTCCATACACAAAAGGAGGATGAACAGTGAGCAAGGCAATCCCATCATTAGATCTGGTTGAATGAAAATTGTGCATTCTGACGTTTGTTATATTATGAATGTTACCATGATCTGCACGTGCTGTGTTAGATAAAATGTGGAAGTTCGCCAATGGACTTACACCATGTTTCATACATGCAGAAATGGTAAGGACAACATAATGCGATACAATACTGCCTACGCAACTGTTACGATTATTATATTTAATAATCACAATGTAAGGAACGTGTTTGATCATCACTTTTTTGTCTTCACCAGGTACGCGACTAATTACTCGTTTTTGGCGAGCGAGAATATCCGACGGCTCCTCTGGAAATATTTGATAAATTAATTTCTCAGTAGCATTGTCTAAGAGTTATTGTTCTTTTATTCTAGATATTTATTAAGGATATTATTTTACTCACGAATACCCTCATCGGCATTTATCCCAATAATTCCAAGAGAAAAAATTCCACACAAAAGTAAAAAATTTAAATACATTTCTTTCAAAATTTTATGATACAGTCGAGAGATTAATATAGTTTTTTATCGTTTAACTTAAAACGTAACAAAACTAGACTTTTTATATAGCCTGTCTTTAATTACTAATCCTAGAAAGTTGCCTATTTTCATATTTACAATGTTTGGTGATACTGGTATAAATCAAATTGCTAGCACTTAAATGATTTCATAAGCAGTACTAAATAAACATTTCGAACGTTAGAATAGTGTCTAACTCCACTATTTTTCTAATATTGTTCTTGTTTATTTTCTGTTGAGAAATAACATTCTCTATATGCTCTGACCTTGGTACGCGCGTAATTCAAATTTTCCTGTTGAAATAGTTATTTCAAGAATTGTCTAATTGTCGTGCTCCAATGTATTAATGAAATGTTTTTTTGCTCTCCTGAAAAATTTACAAAACTGGAGTTAGCCACTTAGCCCGGCCTGAGCCCGGCCAGATTTCGCGTTTCATCACCGGTCTGGACCAGACTTGAGAATTTCTACACGGGTTTTAGTGATGCATTACATATAAAATAATATATTAGATGTATTTAATATATTTTGGATATCTTTCTCCTGGGTACCGGAATACCCAATAATTGCTTGAGAAAAAATTCCACACAAAAGTAAACGATTTAAACACATTTTTTTCAGCATTTTATGGTACAGTCGAGAGAGAGAGTAATATAGCTTTTTAACGTTTAACTCAAAACGTAACAAAACTGGACTTTTTTATATATTCTATCTTTTATATCTTTTGATGAAAAACAGTTTTTATCTTTATATTTGCAATGTTTGGTGATACTGACTTAAATAGAATTGCCTGAACGTAAATGATTTCACAGGCACTAAAAAATAAACATATGCTAAATCAATCATTAAATCGCATAAACAATTGATATGTGATCATAACCAGTCAACACATGTAAAAACCCAATGTTTCGAAAACATGTGAGAGTAGACGCAAGAGAAACCAAACGAACCAACCTCCCTAGTTTCAGAAACATTAAGAGGTCAAGATATGACTCATGTACCCACGCTCCCTATCTTGAAAGAGGACGAAACGGAGGACCAACCGAGGAATCCCGTTTCAGTAACTTCCATAGTAACCAGGAAGGTAAAACGGATATAAAAGGACACAGAAACCGAATGACAATCAGTCTATTTCATGCCTCCTATTAATCTTTAGTTTTGAGTCTTCAGTTTTCGTTCTTCAGTCATTGGTCTTCATCTTTTTTAATGGCTCCTAACTCAGTCAGTCTATTTCACGCCTCCTATAAGTCTTCTTCAGTCTTCAGTCTGTTTTGCGCCTCCTGACTGTGTCAACCTAATATGCGGGTGCCGACCACTAAGTGTAAACTGTAAATTCTAATCATTAGTCTGAATCAGTTACAATCTCCAGTCAGTAATCAGCAGTATTAAAATCAGACTCTGGACCTATCCGTTAGGCCCGTCAATCTTCCAAGTTACTATTCGGTAACAGTTCAAGTCCCGAGTTATAGTTGGTGTTCGTGTTCAACATCCAAATTCGATCCCTAGGCAAGGTGCCTGACACATCTGGAGAAGGCGGCTGATACTTAGAAGAATTTCTGAAGCTGCAACCAATAAAACTAAACAGGGAACATCTATTCTAAAAAACAAGTAAATTCTCACTAGTCCGATTTTCTACAATTCCCATCTGAAAATAGATAGGTAAATCTAACCTGAAACGTTCTTTACAGAATGATGTCATACATCCAGGCCTTCCTCTCGCTGTCCACTAATCTCTTTCTCTTGGTCTCTATCTCTCTTCTCACTCTTTAAAGTGAAAGTTGTAATTTACCAATAAAGATTTTTACTTGAACATTGTGTCTATTTCTTTGGCTTGATCTCGTCCCTAATTCACTAACGTGGATTTAAAACGAGAACTGTTAGGAAAATTGGGTATGTTAAACTTCTCTAGGACATAACATAATAATACAGATTTTTAATTCAAAACCATACTTTATTAAACGAGTTCTATTATTTACGGTAATTCGAGAACCCAGCCTCAATGTTACGCAAGGATGTCAGGATCCATTGATGGTATTCAGAATTTTGAAAACCTGCAAAAACATCAGGATATCTACAAGTACTTGTTGGTGTAATTGGGCCAGTCCAAAGGTAAATCCCAACTAAGTGACCATCAATAACTAATGGAGCACCTCCATCAGTATGACCACAATGTTTGTCCGGATGATATGTGCAAATATCTTCGTTGGAAATCTCAATATGAAGAGGTCGATATAATTCCACACATTGATTATGGGCCATTATTGGTACATTAATTGATCGAAGATCTGAAGGGTAAATCGTACCACGACTGAAATCAAGAAGACAAATTTTTAGTTTTAGTGATGCATTACAAATAAAATAATATATTTAATATACAATGGATATCTTACTCATTAGCTCTGAAGTTGAATCCCCAACCAGAAACATTACCAAGTGAATCTGGTCTCAAAGGTCCTGAATGCAGTTCTATTTTATAAGAAGTAGATCCATACACAAAAGGAGGATCAACAGTGAGCAAGGCAATACCATCATTAGGTCTGTTTGTATGAGAATTGTGCATTCTGACGTTTGTTACATTATGAATGTCACCATGACCACTACGTGCTGTCTTAGATAAAATGTTGTAGTTCGCCAATGGATTTAAACCTTGATGCATACATGCAGAAGTGGTAAGGACAACATGATGCGATAGAATACTTCCTACGCAACTAATACGATTATAATGTTTAATAATCACAACGTAAGGATAGTGCTTGATCAACACTTTTTTGTCTTCACCAGGTACGTGACTAACTACCCGTTTTTGGCGCGTGAGAATATCCGACGGTTCCTCTGGAAGTATTTTATAAATTAATTTCTCAGTATTAATTATTATTATTATTATTATTATTTATTATTATTATTAATTTCTCACTGTCTACGAGTTATTGTTTTTTTTATTCAATATATTTATAAAGGATATTATTTTACTCACTAATTCCCTGATCTGCGATTATCCCAATAATTACTTGAGCAAAAATTCCCAACAAAAGTAAACGATTTAAACACATTTTTTCAACATTTAATGATACAGTCAAGAGACTAATATAGTTTTTTAACGTTTAACTTAAAATGTAAAAAACTGGACTTTTTATATAGCCCGTCTTTATATCTTTTCATAAAAAACTGCTTTTATCTTTATATTTACACAGTTCGATTATACTGGCTTAAATAAAATTGTTAGTTATTAAATGATTTCACAAGTTGTGAAAATAAACATATGCCAAATAGATCACTACTACGCTTAAAAAATAATACAGATTTAAATTCAAAACCATACTTTATTAAACGAGTTCTACTATTTATGGTTATTTGAGAACCCAGCCTCAATGTGATGCAAGGATGTCACAATCCATTCATGGTATTCAGAGCCTTGCAAGGATGCGAAAACATCAGGATATCCAGGATAACATGTTGCTCTATTTGGGCCAGTCCAAAGATGAACCCCAACTAAGTCACCATTAACAACCAAAGGAGCACCTCCATCATTATGCCCACAATGTTTATGCTCATGATATGTGCAAATATCTTGATTGGAAAGTGCAATATTATGAGGTCGATATATTTCTACACAATCATTATGGGCCATTATTGGTACATTAATTGATCGAAGCGTTGAAGGGTGACTCGTACCACGACTGAAATCAAGAAGATAAATTTTTCGTTTTAGTGATTCATTACAAATAAAATAATATATTCGATGTATTTAATATATTCTGGATATCTTACTCATCAGCTCTGTAGTTGAATCCCCAACCAGAAACGGTACCAAGTACACCTGGTGCCAAAGGTCCTGAATGCAATTCTATATTATAAGAAGTTCGTCCATACACAAAAGGAGGATCAACAGTGAGCAAGGAAATACCATCATTAGGTCTGCTTAGATGAATATTGTGCATTCTGACGTTTGTTATATTATGAATGTTACCATGATCTGTACGTGCTGTGTTAGATAAAATGACATAGTGCGCCAATGGCTTTACACCTTGATTCATACATGCAGAAGTGGTAAGGACAACATGATGTGATAGAATACTGCCTACGCAACTGATTCGATTATAAAATTTAATGATCACAACGTAAGGATAGTGCTTGATCAACACTTTTTTGTCTTCACCAGGTACGTGACTAATTACCCGTTTTTGGCGCGTGAGAATATCCGACGGTTCCTCTGGAAGTATTTTATAAATTAATTTCTCAGTAACACTGTCTACTAGTTATTGTTTTTTTTATTTAATATATTTATAAAGGATATTATTTTACTCACTAATTCCCTGATCTGCGATTATCCCAATAATTACTTGAGCAAAAATTCCCAACAAAAGTAAACGATTTAAACACATTTTTTCAACATTTAATGGTACTGTCGAGAGACTAATATAGTTTTTTAACGTTTAACTTAAGATGTAAAAAACTGGACTTTTTATATAGCCCGTCTTTATATCTTTTCATAAAAAACTGCTTTTATCTTTATATTTACACAGTTCGATTATACTGGCTTAAATAAAA
The DNA here is from genome assembly GCA_900474275.1 of Synergus japonicus. Lineage (NCBI taxonomy): Eukaryota > Metazoa > Arthropoda > Insecta > Hymenoptera > Cynipidae > Synergus > Synergus japonicus. The sequence goes on from UCOH01006020.1 coordinate 11,474, forward strand.
TTGTTAGTTATTAAATGATTTTACAAGTTGTGAAAATAAATATATGCCAAATAGATCACTACTACGCTTAAAAAATAATACAGATTTAAATTCAAAACCATACTTTATTAAACGAGTTCTATTATTTATGGTTATTTGAGAACCCAGCCTCAATGTGATGCAAGGATGTCACAATCCATTCATGGTATTCAGAGCCTTGCACGAGTGCAAAAACATCAGGATATCCAGGATAACATGTTGCTCTATTTGGGCCAGTCCAAAGATGAATCCCAACTAAGTAACCATCAACAACTAAAGGAGCACCTCCATCATTATGACCACAATTTTTGTCCGGATGATATGTGCAAATATCTTCATTGGAAAGTTCAATATTATGAGGTCGATATATTTCCATACAACGATTATGGGCCATTATCGGTACATTAATTGATCGAAGAGCTGCAGGGTGATCCGTACCGCGGCTGAAATCAAGAAGAGAAATTTTTCGTTTTAGTGATTCATTACAAATAAAATAATATATTCGATGTATTTATTATATTCTGGATATCTTACTCAACAGATCTGTAGTTGAATCCCCAACCAGAAACAGTACCAAGTACACCTGGTGCCAAAGGTCCTGAATGCAATTCTATATTATAAGAAGTTCGTCCATACACAAAAGGAGGATCAACAGTGAGCAAGGCAATACCATCATTAGGTCTGCTTAGATGAATATTGTGCATTCTGACGTTTGTTATATTATGAATGTTACCATGATCTGTACGTGCTGTGTTAGATAAAATGACATAGTGCGCCAATGGCTTTACACCTTGATTCATACATGCAGAAGTGGTAAGGACAACATGATGTGATAGAATACTGCCTACGCAACTGATTCGATTATGAAATTTAATAATCACAACATAAGGAAGTTCTTTGATAAACACTCTTATGTCTTCACCAGGTACGCGACTAATTACCCGTTTTTGGCGAGTGAGATTATCCGACGGTTCCTCTGAAAATATTTTATAAATTAATTTCTCTATAGCATTTACTCAGAGTTATTGTTTTTTTATTCGAGATATATGTAGATAATATTATTTTACTCACTAATACCCTCTTCTGCGATTATCCCAATAATTGCTTGAGCAAAAATTCCAAACAAAAGTAAACGATTTAAACACATTTTTTTCAACATTTTATGGTACAGTCAAGAGAGTAATATAGATTATAAACGTGTAACTTAAAACGTAACAAAACTGAACTGTTTATATAGCCTGTCTTGTATATCTTTTCATAAAAACCTGCTTTTATCTTTATATTTACAAGGTTTGATGATACTGGCTTAAATAAAATTGTTGGTAATTAAATGATATTACACATGTCAAATAAATCATTAATACGCTTCAAAAATAATACAGACTTAAATTCAAAACCATACTTTATATAACGAGTTCAATTATTTAAAATTATTCGAGAACCCAGCCTCAATAGCACGCAAGGTTGTCAAGATCCATTGATGTAAGTCAGAATCTTGTAAAGCTGCAAAAACATCAGGATATCCAGGAGAATATGTTGCTCTCAATGGGCCAGTCCAAAGGTGAACCCCAACTAAATAACCATCAACAACTAAAGGAGCACCTCCATCATTATGACCACAATATTTGTCCGCATGATATGTGCAAATATTTTCATTGGAAATCTCAATATTATGAGTTCGATATATTTCCACACAATCATTATGAGCTAATATGGGTACATTAATTGATCGAAGAACTGAACGGTTACTGGTACGACGACTGAAATCGAGAAGACAAATATTCAGCTTTAGAGATGCATTAAACATAAAATAATATATGCGATGTATTTAATATATATTGATATCTTACTCCTGATTCCTGGAGTATATGCATCCCCATCCAGAAACAGTACCAAGTACACCTGGTGTCACAGGTCCTGGATGCAGTTCTATGTTACGACAGTATGATCCAAATACAAAAGTTGGATGAACAGTGAGCAAGGCAATACGATCATTAAGTCTGTTTGGATTACCAGAGTGCATTCTGACATTTGTTATATTATAAATGTTCCCATGATTTGGACGTGCTGTGTTAGATAAAATGTCGTAGTTCGTCAATGGATTTACACCCTGATTCATACATGCAGAAATGGTAAGGACAACATGATGCGATAGAATACTGCCTACGCAACTGATACTCCTATGATATCTAATCATTACAATGTAAGGAAAGTGTCTGATAAACACTTTTTTATCGTCACCAGGTACGCTACTAATTACTCGTTTTTGGCGAATGATAATATCCGACTGTTCCTCTGGAAATATTTGATAAATTTATTTCTCAGTAGCATTGTCTAAGAGTTATAGTTTTTTAGTAGATATATTTATAGAGGATATCATTGTACTCACTAATATCCTCATCTGTGATTTTCCCAATAATTGCTTGAGAAAAGATTCCACACAAAAGTAAAAGATTTAAAGAAATTTTTTTCAACATTTTATGGTGAAGTCGAGAAAGTAATATAGTTTTTTATCAACTGAACTTAAACCGGAACTAAACTGGACTTTTTATATAGTCTGTCTGTTATATCTTTTAATAAAAAACAGTTTTTATCTTTATATTTGCAATGTTTGGTGATACTCGCTTAAATAAAATTGCCAGTGCTTAAATTATTTCGCAAGCAGTAAAAAATAAAAATATGTCAAAAAATCAATAATACGCATAAAAAATTCAGATTTAAATTGAAAACCATACTTTATTAAACGAGTTCTATTATTTATGGTTATTTGAGAATCCATCCATAATATCATGTAAGGTTTTCACGATCCATTTATGGTATGCATACTCTTGGAAGAATATAAAAACATCAGGATGTCCAGGAGAATATGTTGCTTTAATTGGGCCAGTCCAAAGGTGAATCCCAACTAAGTCACCATCAACAACTAAAGGAGCACCTCCATCATTATAACCACAATGTTTGTCCGGATGATATGTGCAAATATCTTCAATTGGAAACTTCAATATTATGAGATCGATATATTTCCACACAATGATTATGGGCCATTATTGATACATTAATTGATCGAAGAGCTAAGGGGTAAATCGTACCACGACTGAAATCGAGAAGACAAATTTTTAGTTTTAGTGATGCATTATAAATAAATATATTCGATGTATTTAATATATTCTGGATATCTTACTCATTAGCTCTGAAATTAAATCCCCATCCAGAAACAGTACCAAGTGAAGCGAGTAATTATAATTTCGCGCGTTGATTACGTAGTATGATGACGAATATGACGTATGGATGCGCGATCTATCACCTTTGCTGAAAATCTAGAGAGTAGGAACCTTTGAGGTGACGAGCAAGCTGGCGAACAGTGATCGTTCGTTTACTTCTGATCGTTGAGCAGGAACAACGAAAGATTTATCACGCCACGCTTTGCTTATCAAGGAATTTGATTAAAGGTAAATTTCTAAGACTTGAATTGTACTTAAATTGCTAAAAAAAAAGTGATAGGTTGTGTTAACGGTTTGTGTGCTTTTTTCTGATTAATCTAGCGTGCTGTGTTTAAATTATCTCCGTTTCCGTCTACATTTATCGAGGAGAAGAGATGATGCTTAATATCACCTTAACAAAGGTGATAGGTCGCGCATCCATACGTCACATTCGTCATCATACTACGTAATTAACGCGCGAAATTATAATTACTCGCTTCACTTGG
>UCOH01006020.1:15857-32189 GCA_900474275.1 Synergus japonicus
CCAAGTGAAGCGAGTAATTATAATTTCGCGCGTTGATTACGTAGTATGATGACGAATATGACGTATGGATGCGCGATCTATCACCTTTGCTGAAAATCTAGAGAGTAGGAACCTTTGAGGTGACGAGCAAGCTGGCGAACAGTGATCGTTCGTTTACTTCTGATCGTTGAGCAGGAACAACGAAAGATTTATCACGCCACGCTTTGCTTATCAAGGAATTTGATTAAAGGTAAATTTCTAAGACTTGAATTGTACTTAAATTGCTAAAAAAAAAGTGATAGGTTGTGTTAACGGTTTGTGTGCTTTTTTCTGATTAATCTAGCGTGCTGTGTTTAAATTATCTCCGTTTCCGTCTACATTTATCGAGGAGAAGAGATGATGCTTAATATCACCTTAACAAAGGTGATAGGTCGCGCATCCATACGTCACATTCGTCATCATACTACGTAATTAACGCGCGAAATTATAATTACTCGCTTCACTTGGTACTGTTTCTGGTTGGGGATTTAATTTCAGAGCTAATGAGTAAGATATCCAGAATATATTAAATACATCGAATATATTTATATGTGGAATCGATCTCTATTTCGCTTATTCAATTTGATTTTTATCTCGCTTTTTTGGCCGTGATTTTTTTTGTGATTTTATTTATTGTTTAGAATTTTTTATGTGAATTACTCGTAAATCTTTAACTAATTTATTCGCCTTCGTTTCGGTCATCCTATTTTCGATTGTCTAGCCGTTTATTGCATTTTGATCTTATTTTATTTATATCTAGCTTTTTTGGCTTATTCATTTCTATATTATTTAACTAATGAGATGTTATTTTATTTTGCTTGTGTGACAATTTAAATTCTCGGAAATATTCGAATTTCACGTTTTATTTTATAAGTTCGAAGTCGGCACGTGTTTGACTCTTTTTCATTATAAGGTCGTGATTATTTATATCTTTATGAGGTCTATTATTGTCCATGGTTCTTATTGTGTATCGTAACAGTTATCTGATGATTATTCATATTTGTATTAATCTCTGAATTATTTTCCGCTCTGTTTGACTCGATCAATATAAAATTATAAACTTTTATTTTGGTACTCTTTCTCAATTACTTGCCTCCCCAGACCACTTTCAATTTAAATTTAATTCGTATCATATCTCGAATTCGCATTTTATTTAATTTGCAGCTTTTCAAGGAATTTAAACCGTTTTTTGAAGATATAATTTGGAATTATTTGACTGGAGTAGAAATAAGGGTGATCCCCGAAATTGATTGGTCACACACGTACACCTGGTGCCAAAAGTCCTGAATACAGTTCTATATTACGACAGTATGGTCCATATAAAAAAGGTGGATCAACAGTGAGAAAGGCAATACCATCATTAGGTCTGTTTGGATGACCAATAGTGCATTCTGATATTTATTATATTATGAATGTTACCATGAGTTAAACGTGCTGTTTTAGATAAAATGTTGTAGTTCGCCAATTGATTTAAACCTTAATTCATACATGCAGAAATGGTAAGGATAGCATGATGTGATAGAATACTGCCTACGCAACTGATACGATTATGATATTTAATAATCACAATGTAAGGAAAGTATTTAATACTCACTTTTTTGTCTTCACCAGGTACGCAACTAATTACGCGTTTTTGGCGAGAGAGAATATCCGACAAGAGAGTAATATAGCTTTTTAACGTTTAACTTAAAACGTAACTGTTACGCCGTAACAAGATTTAACATTTATTTAGAAATTATTGAGATATCAATATTTTATTTTGTAAAACCAACAATGTATTTCTCTTCACTTTTTTGACTGCCTTCCCAACCCATGGTGGTTTGTCTCACGCCAAGCCTACGTAACACATCTGCTCCACAGCCCATTTTTTATTATTAGATTTACTAAATTTAAGGCATAAGCTTGCCATTCTGTATACCTTATAATTATGAACTCAAATACGCATTGGGTCCCCATCTTAGGACAACTTAAGATCTTTATAGCTTTGTAGTTATCCGCTAAACTACTCATCGCTACATCTGTTTAGTCCAACAACGCTTCAACCACTTTACGACTTTAGTGACGGTCCCATGGTCCTTGACCACATTTAATGTAAATTCTAGAAAAACCCAAAATTACGATGTCAAATGAGAGAAGGAGTACTTAGGACATCCCCTTACATTTGCAACCATTTACAGGGCCTTCTTCTCTCTCTACCTTAGTTTTAACAGTCTAAAAATGTACACCCTCAACTATCCAAAAAGACTCAGATTATATTGTACTGTCAAGAAGAACACTCGAACTCGTTACGAGCCTATGATCACTATTTTTCCAATCTTGATCTCATCGTTATACGTTTTCTTCTGTATCTTTGGTTCGGTTTAAATAAACAATAATCATTAATTTATCAGCAATTTGAATAATTATTTCTTCAAAACTTAAATAATTATTCCTTCACATCCACACAAAACAGTAACAAAACTGGATTTTTTATATAGCCTGTCTTGTATATCTTTTCATAAAAACAGCTTTTGCATTTATATTTGCAATGTTTGGTGATACTCGCTTAAATAAAATTGCCAGTGCTTAAATTATTTCGCAAGAAGAAAATAATAAACATATGTCAAATAAATCAATAAATCGCATAAACAATAATACAGATATAAATTCAAAACCATACTTTATTAAATGACTTCTATTACATATGGCTATTATAAAATCCAGCCTCAATAGCACGCAAATTTGTCAAGATCCATTGACGTAAGTCAGAATCTTGCAAAGCTGCAAAAACATCAGGATATCCAGGAGAATATGCTGCTCTCAATGGGCCAGTCCAAAGGTGAACCCCAACTAAATAACCATCAACAACTAAAGGAGCACCTCCATCATTATGACCACAATGTCTATCCGGATGATATGTACAAATATCTTGATTGGAAATCTCAACATTATGAAGCCGATATATTTCCACACAATCATTATGGGCCAATATCGGTACTCTAATTGATCGAAGAGCTGAAGGGTGCCTCGTACCACGACTGAAATCGAGAAGACAAATATTCAGCTTTAGAGATGCATTAAACATAAAATAATATATGCGATGTATTTAATATATATTGATATCTTACTCCTGAGTCCTGGGGAATATGCATCCCCATCCAGAAACAGTACCAAGTACACCTGGTGTCACAGGTCCTGGATGCAGTTCTATATTACGAGAGTATGGTCCAAATACAAAAGGTGGATTAACAGTGAGCAAGGCAATACGATCATTAGGTCTGTTTGGATTACCATAGTGCATTCTGACACTTGTTATATTATGCATGTTACCATGATTTGGACGTGCTGTTTTAGATAAAATGTGGTAGTTCGCCAATGAATTCTGACCTTGATTCAGACAATCAGAAATGGTAAGGACAGCATGATGTGATACAATACTGCCTACGCAACTGATAATACGACCCAGATGTTTAATCATTACAACGTAAGGAAAGTTTATGATATACACTCTTTCGTCTTCACCAGGTATGCGACTAATTACTCGTTTTTGGCGAGTGATAATATCCGACTGTTGCTCTGGAAAAATTTTATAAATGAATTTCTCAGTAGCATTGTCTAAGAGTTATAGCTTTTTAGTAGATATATTTATAGAGAATATAATTGTACTCACTAATATCCTCATCTGTAAATTTCCCAATAATTTCTTGAGAAAAAATTCCACACAAAAGTAGAAGATTTAAAGAAATTTTTTTCAACATTTTATGGTGCAGTCGAGAAAGTAATATAGTTTTTTATCAACTGAAATTATACCGGAACTGAACTGGAATTTTTATACAGTCAGTCTGTTATATCTTTTGATAAAAAAAAGTTTTATCTTTATATTTGCACTGTTTCATGATACTCGCTTAAATAAAATTTCCAGTGCTTAAATGATTTCGCAAGCAGTAAAAAATAAAAATATGCCAAATAAATCAATAATACGCAAAAAATTCAGATTTAAATTCAAAACCATACTTTATTAAATGAGTTCTATTATTTATGGTTATTCGAGAACCGAGCCTCAATAGCACGCAAGGTTATCAGGATCCATTGAAAGTACTCAGAAACTTGCAAAGATGCAAAAACATCAGGATATCCAGGAGAATATGTTTCTCTCTATGTTTACATATCTTTAATGGAAACTTCAATATTATGAGGTCGATATATTTCCACACAACGATTATGGGCCATTATCGGTACATTAATTGATCGGTGACTCGTACCGCGGCTGAAATCAAGAAGAGAAATTTTTAGTTTTAGTGACGCATTAAAAATAAAATAATATATACGATGTATTTAGTATCTTCTGGATATTTATTAAGGAAATTATTTTACTCACGAATACCCTCAGATGCGATTATCCCAATAATTCCATGAGAAAAAATTCCACAGAAAAGTAAAAGATTTAGACACATTTTATTCAACATTTTATAGTACGGATAAGAGAGTAATATAGCTTTTTAACAATTAACGTAAAATATAACAAAACTGGACTTTTTATATAGCCTGTCTTATATATCTTTTCATAAAAAACAGCTTTTGTATTTATATTTGCAATGTTTGGTGATACTCGCTTAAATAAAATTGCCAGTGCTTAAATTATTTCGCAAGAAGAAAATAATAAACATATGTCAAATAAATCAATAAATCGAATAAACAATAATACAGATTTAAATTCAAAACCATACTTTATTAAATGACTTCTATTACATATGGCTATTATAGAATCCACAATGTTTACGCTCATGATATGTGCAAATATCTTGATTGGATATCTCAATATTATGAGGTCGATATATTTCCACACAATCATTATGGGCCAATATCGGTACATTAATTGATCGAAGAGCTGAAAGGTGCCTCGTACCACGACTGAAATCGAGAATACAAATTTTCAGTTTTAGAGATGCACTAAACATAAAATAATATATGCGATGTATGTAATATATTTTGATATCTTACTCCTCAGTACAGGAGTATATGTATCCCCATCCAGAAACAGTACCAAGTACACCTGGTATCACAGGTCCTGGATGCAGTTCTATGTTATAACAGTATGGTCCAAATACAAAAGGTGGATCGACAGTGAGCAAGGCAATACCATCAGAAGGTCTGTTTGGATTACCATAGTGCATTCTGATATTTATTATATTATGAATGTTACCATGAGTTAAACGTGCTGTTTTAGATAAAATGTTGTAGTTCGCCAATGGATTTAAACCTTGATGCATACATGCAGCTGATACGATTATAATATTTAACCATTACAATGTAAGGAAAGTATTTGATAATCACTTTTTTATCTTCACCAGGTACGGTACTAATTACTCGTTTTTGACGAGCGAGAATATCCGACGGTTCCTCTGGAAATATTTGATAAATTAATTTCTCAGTAGCATTGTCTAATAGTTATTGTTTTTTTTATTCGAGATATTTATAGAGGATATTATTTTACTCACTAATTCCCTCATCTGCGATTATCCCAATAATTGCTTGAGTAAAAATTCTAGACAAAAATAAAAGATTTCAATACATTTTTTTCATCATTTTATAGTACAGACATGAGAGTAATATAGCTTTTTAACGATTAACTTAAAACGTAACAAATTTGGACTTTTTGTATAGTTTGTCTTTTATATATTTTCATAAGAAACTGCTTTTATCTTTATATTTGCACTGTTTGGTGATACTCGCTTAAATAAAAGTGGTAGTACTTAAATGATATCACCAGTAGTGGAAAATAAACATAGATCAAATAAATCAACAAATCTCATAAATAATACTACATGATTCAATTGCAAGGCATTCTTTATTAAATGACTTCTATTACTTATGGCTATTATAGAATCCAGCCTCAATAGCACGCAAGGTTGTCAAGATCCATTGATGGATTTCAGAATCTTGAAAGGATATAAAAACATCAGGATATCCAGGAGAATGTGTTGCTCTCAATGGGCCAGTCCAAAGGTGAACCCCAACTAAGTGACCATCAACAACTAAAGGAGCACCTCCATCATTATGACCACAATGTTTGTTCGGATGATATGTGCAAATATCTTGATTGGTAATCTCAATATTAACAGGTCGATATATTTGTACACAATCATTATGGGCTAATATCGGTATATTAATTGATCTAAGAATTGTAGGGTGACTCGTACCACGACTGAAATCGAGGTGTCAAATTTTTAGTTTTATTACAGATAAAATAATATATTCGATGTATTTAATATATTTTGAATATCTTACTCCTGAGCATTGGTGTATACGCATCCCCAACCAGTAACAGTACCAAGTACACCTGGGCTCAAAGGTCCTGCATGCAATTCTATCTTATCAGAGCTTCGTCCATACACAAAAGGTGGATCAACAGTGAGCAAGGCAATACCATCATTATTTCTGATTGGATGACTATTGTGCATTCTGACATTTGTTATATTATGAATGTTACCATGATCTGTACGTGCTGTGTTAGATAAAATGAGATAGTCCGCCAATGGATTCTCACCTTGATTTATACATGCGGAAATGGTAAGGACAACGTGATGCGATAGAATACTGCCTACGCAACTGATACGATTATGATATCTGACAATCACAATGTAAGGAAAGTTTCTGATCATCACTTTTTTGTCTTCACCAGCTACGCGACTAATTACTCGTTTCTGGCGAGTGAGAATATCCGACGGTTCGTCTGGAAAAATTTGATGAATTAATTTCTCAGTAGCACTCTCTAAGAGTTATTGTTGTTTTATTCGAGATATATAATGATGATATTATTTTACTTACTAATTCCCTCATCTGTGTTTATCCCAATAATTACTTGAGAAAAAATTCCACACAAAAGTAAAAGATGTAAACACTTTTTTTTAATCATTTTATGGTATAGTCGAGGAAGTAATATAGTTTTTTAACGTTTAAACTAAAAAAGTATCAAATCTAGACTTTTTATACAGTCTGTCTTTTATATCTTTTCATAAAAAACTACTTTTATCTTTATATTTATAATGTTCGGTGATACTGGCATAAATAAAAGTGCTAGTACTTAAATGATATCAGCAGTAGTGAAAAATAAACATAGATCAAATAAATCAACAAATCTCATAAATAATACTACATGATTCAATTGCAAGACATTCTTTATTAAATGACTTCTATTACTTATGGCTATTATAGAATCCAGCATCAATAGCACGCAAATTTGTCAGGATCCATTGATGGTATTCAGAATCTTGCAAAGATGCAAAGACATCAGGATATCCAGGAAAATGTGTTGCTCTCAATGGGCCAGTCCAAAGGTGAACCCCAACTAAGTGACCATCAACAACTAAAGGAGCACCAACATCAATATGACCACAATGTTTGTTTATGTTATAGTCGAGGACGTAATATAGTTTTTTAACGTTTAAACTAAAAAAGTAACAAAACTAGACTTTTTTTATAGCCTGTCTTTTATATCCTTTCATAAAAAACTTCCCCATCAGGCCAGGTCTAGGCTTGGTCGGACCTTGTGTTTCATCACCGATTTGAAATCCCCTATCGGGACCAAAGCAAAATTTCTATTTGTAAAGCCAATTAAATCAATAATACACAAAAATAATACCACAGATTTAAATTCAAAACCATACTTTATTAATCGAATTCTAGTATTTATGCTTATTTGAGAATCCAGCCTCAATATCATGTAAGGTTTTCACGATCCATTTAAGGTATGCATAATCTTGCAAGAATACAAAAACATCAGGATATCCAGGAGAATATGTTTCTCTCAATGGGCCAGTCCAAATGTGAATCCCAACTAAGTCACCATCAACAACTAAAGGAGCACCTCCATCATTGTGACCACAATGTTTGTCCGGATGATATGTGCAAATATCTTCGTGGGAAATCTCAATATTATAAGGCCGATACATTTCCACACAATACATATGGGCCAATATCGGTACTTTGATTGATCGAAGAATTGTAGGGTAACTCGTACCACGACTGAAATGGAGAAGACAAATTTTTAGTTTTTGAGATGAATTACAAATAAAATAATAATATGTTCATGATATCTTACTCTTTAATTTTGGAGTTGATGGATCCCCAACCAGCAACAGTACCAATTACGCCTGGTGTTAAAGATCCTGAATGCAGTTGTATATTATGACAGTTTGGTCCATACACAAAAGGTGGATTAACAGTGAGCAAGGAAATACAATCATTAGTTCTTTTTGAATGACCACAACGCATTGTGACATTTACTATATTATGACTGGTTCCTTGATCGGTACGTGCTGTGTGAGATAAAATGTGATAGTGCGTCGATGGATCTATACCTCGACGTAAACATGCAGAAATGGTAATGACAACGTGATGCGATAGAATACTGCCTACGCAATTGATACGATTATTATATTTAATAACCACAACGTAAGGAAAATATTTAATGATCATCCTTTGGTCTTCACCAGGTACGCGACTAATTACTCGTTTTTGGCGAGTGAGATTATACGACGGTTCGTCTGGAAACATTTGATAAATTATTTTTCAGTATCATTTCCTATGAATTATTATTTTTTTATTCGATATATTTATAGAGGATGTTATTTTACTTACTAACACCAGCACCTGCCATTATCCCAATAATTGCTTGAGAAAATATTCCACTCAATAGTAAAAGATTTATAAACATTTTCTTCAACATTTTATAGTACAGACATGAGAGTAATATAGCTTTTTAACATTTAACTTAAAACGTAACAAAACTGGACTTTTTTATAGTTTGTCTGTTATATCTTTTGATAAAAAACAGTTTTTATCTTTATATTTGCAATGTTTGGTGATACTGGCTCTAAATTCATAGTACTGAAATGATTTCACAAGCAGTAAAAAATAAACTATGATAAAGAAATTAATAAAACGCATAAACAATAATACAGATTTAAATTCAAAACCATACTTTATTAAACCATTTCTATTATTTATGGTTATTCTAGAACCCTGCCTCAATAGCACGCAAGGTTGTCACGATCCATTGATGGTATTGATGATCTTGAAATGATACAAAAACAGCAGGATATTCGGGAGAATGTGTTCCTCCAATTGGGCCAGTCCAAAGGTGAACTCCAACTAAACCACCATCAACAACTAAAGGAGCACCTCCATCACTATGACCACAATGTTTATCCTGATGATAGGTGCAAATATCTTCACTCGAAATTTCAATATTATGAGGTCGATATATTTCCACACAATGATTATGGTCAATTATCGGTACTTTGATTGATCGAAGAGCTCTAGGGTGATTCGTACCAAGACTGAAATCCAGAAGATAAATTAGTTTTATAGTAATGCATTACACACAAAATAATACATTCCATGTATTTAATATTTTCTGGATATCTTACTCATGATTTCTGAAATTGTATCCCCAACCAGTAACAGTTCCAAGTTCCCCTGGTATCAGAGGTCTTGAATGCAGTTCTATACTATAACAGTTTACTCCATATATAAAAGGTGGAACAATAGTAAGTAAGGCAATACCATCATTATGTCTGATTGGATGACCATTGTGCATTCTGACATTTGTTATATTATGAATGTTACCACGATCTGTACGTGCTGTGTGAGATAAAATATGATAGCGCGCCAATGGATTCACACCTTGATGCATACATGCAGAAGTGGTAATGACAACGTGATGCGATATAATACTGCCTACACAATTGATACGATTATTATATTTAATAATCACAACGTAAGGAAAGTGTTTGATCATTACTTTTTTGTCTTCACCGGGTACGCGACTAATTACTCGCTTTTGGCGAGTGAAAATATTCGACGGTTCCTCTGAAAATAATGGATAAATTATTTTTCAGTATAATTTCCTATGAATTATTATTTTTTTATTCGATATATTTATAGATGATGTTATTTTACTTACTAATACCAGCATCTGCGATTATCCCAATAATTGCTTGAGAAAATATTCCACTCAATAGTAAAAGATTTAAACACATTTTCTTCAACATTTTATCTATAGTGGAGAAAGTAATATATTTGTTTTTCAATTGAACTTAAAACCGAATTAAACTGGACTTTTTTATAGTTTGTCTGTTATATCTTTTGATAAAAAACAGTTTTTATCTTTATATTTGCAATGTTTGGTGATACTGGCTCTAAATTCGTAGTACTGAAATGATTGCACAAGCAGTAAAAAATAAACTATGATAAAGAAATTAATAAAACGCATAAACAATAATACTGATTTAAATTCAAAACCATATTTTATTAAACCATTTCTATTATTTATGGTTATTCTAGAACCCTGCTTCAATGTCATGCAAGGTTGTCACGATCCATTGATGGTATTGATGATCTTGCAATGATACAAAAACAGCAGGATATTCGGGAGAATGTGTTCCTTCAATTGGGCCAGTCCAAAGGTGAACTCCAACTAAATCACCATCAATAACTAAAGGAGCACCTCCATCACTATGACCACAATGTTTATCCTGATGATAGGTGCAAATATCTTCACTCGAAATTTCAGTATTATGAGGTCGATATATTTCCACACAATGATTATGGTCAATTATCGGTACTTTGATTGATCGAAGAGCTCTAGGGTGATTTGTACCAAGACTGAAATCCAGTGGATAAATTAGTTTTATAGTGATGCATTACACGCAAAATAATACATTCGATGTATTTAATATATTCTGGATATCTTACTCATTACTTCTGGAGTTGAATCCCCAACCAGTAACAGTTCCAAGTACCCCTGGTATCAGAGGTCTTGAATGCAGTTCTATACTATAACAGTTTACTCCATATATAAAAGGTGGAACAATAGTAAGTAAGGCAATACCATCATTATGTCTGATTGGATGACCATTGTGCATTCTGACATTTGTGATATTATGAATGTTACCATGATCTGTACGTGCTGTGTGAGATAAAATATGATAGTGCGCCAATGGATTCACACCTTGATGCATACATGCAGAAGTGGTAATGACAACGTGTTGCGATAGAATACTGCCTACGCAACTGATACGATTATTATATTTAATAATCACAACGTAAGGAAAGTGTTTGATCATTACTCTTTTGTCGTCACCCGGTACGCGACTAATTACTCGTTTTTGGCGAGTGAAAATATTCGACGGTTCCTCTGAAAATATTTGAGAAATTAATTGCTCAGTATAGGATTTTCTAAGAATTATTGTATTTTATTCGAGATATTTATGGAGGATATTATGACTTACTAATACCAGCATCGGCGATTATCCCAATCATTGCTTGAGAAAAAATTCCACACAAGAGTAAAAGATTTAAAAACATTTTTTTCAAGATTTTATGATACGGTCGTATAAGTAGTATAGTTTCTTAATCATTAAATTTAAAGCGGAACTAAACTGCATATTTCATATAGTCTATCTTTCATATCATTTCATAACGAAGAGCTTTTATCTATTTACTTCCAATGTTTAGTGATACTGGCTTAAATTAAATTGCCAGATTAAATGCTTTTACAAACAGTAAAAAGAATCATAAAAAAAGAAGAATTACGAAATAATTCTTCAGAAAAGGCTGTTTAAAGATAAATATGCATATGTAACACTAAATATTATACGCATAAACTAAATTAATGAAACCCAAAAAACACACTAAAAATTCTTAATAAAACTTCATGAATACATCCTTTTGATAACTCCTTCAATCATTTCAAAAATCCTTCGAAGATCCTTAAACCATACTTTATTAAACGAGGAATTCTATTATTTGTGGTTATTCTAGATCCTAGCCTCAATCTCATGCAAGTTTGTCAGGATCCATTGACGGTATACATAATCTTGCAAGAGTGCAAAAACATCAGGATATCCAGGAAAATATGGTCCTCTATTTGGGCCAGTCCAAAGGTGAATCCCAACTAAGTCACCATCAACGACTAAAGGAGCACCTCCATCATTATGACCACAATATTTACGCTCATGATATGTGCAAATATCTTCATTGGAAATCACAATATTATGACGTCGATATATTTCGACACAACGATTATGGGCCAATATCGGTACTTCGATTGATCGAAGTCCTGTTGGGTATCTGGTACCACGACTGAATTCAAGAAGACAAATCTTAAGTTTTATAGTTAGGCATTACACATAAAGTATTATATTCCATGTATTTAATATATTCTGGATATCTTACTCATTACTTCTGAAGTTGAATCCCCAACCAGAAACAGTACCAAGTACACCTGGCATCAAAGGTCCTGAATGCAGTTCTATATTATGACAATTTGGTCCATATACAAAAGGTGGATGAACAGTGAGCAAGGCAATTCCATCATTATGTCTGCTTGGATGACCATAGTGCATTGTGGTATTTATTACAATATGATCGGTACCATGATCTGTACGTGCTGTGTGAGATAAAATGAGGTAGTTCTCCAATGGACCTTGGTTCATACATGCAGAAATGGTAAGGACAGCATGATGTGATAGAATACTGCCTACGCAACTGATACGACTATTATATTTGATAATCACTATGTAAGGAACGTGTTTGATCAACATTTTTTTATCTTCACCAGGTACGGTACTAATTACTCGTTTTTGACGAGCGAGAATATCCGACGGTTCCTCTGGAAATATTTGATAAATTAATTTCTCAGTAGCATTGTCTAACAGTTATTGTTTTTTTTTATTCGAGATATTTATAGAGGATATTATTTTACTCACTAATTCCCTCATCTGCGATTATCCCAATAATTGCTTGAGTAGAAATTTCACACAAAAATAAAAGATTTAAACACATTTTTTTCATCATTTTATAGTACATACATGAGAGTAACATAGCTTTTTAACGATTAACTTAAAACGTAACAAATTTGGACTTCTTATATAGCCTGTCTTGTATATCCTTTCATAAAAATGAGCTTTTATCTTTTTATTTGTAATGATTAGTGATACTGGTTTAAAAATAAAATTGTTAGTTTAAATAACTTCACAAGCATTAAAAAATGAACATGAAGCAGTGAGAAGATAACGAAATAATGCTTTGAAAAAGGCTTGTTCATATCCTTTCGTATCATATTAAAGACTTTAGAGTATTTAAAAAAATCTCAGGGGATACCAAGAAATTTTGATTTTTTTGCAAAAACTTCACAAGATTTAAAGACGTTTTACCTGATTTTCACAAATTTGAAGGAATTTGGGAAATTTCAAGATATTAGAAGACATTTACAGAAGATTAAAAAGAATTTAAAAAATTTCATATAGAATTTTAAATTACTTCAAGGATTTTATTAAATTTTCTCCGTATTAGAAATAATTTCTTAAAATTCTTCCATGTCACTTGAAATGTAAAGTCTTTTAAGAAATCACCCTGTTCATTACTCTTTCAAACATTACAAAAACCTTTGAAATTCCTTAAAACCTGTTGAAATCTCTTGAAATCCCAGCTAATACCAAATAAATCAATAATACGCATAAACAATAATAATGATTTAAATTCAAAACCACACTTTATTAAACGAGGAGTTCTCTTATTTATGGTGGTTCTGGAAACGTGCCTCAATGGCATGCAAAGTTGTTATGATCCATTGATGGTAGGCACTGTCTTGCACGATTACAAAAACATCAGGATATCCAGGAGAATATGCTGCTCTTAGTGGGCCAGTCCAAAGATGAAGCCCAACTAACTCACCATCAAGAACTAAAGGAGCACCTTCATCATTATGACCACAATATTTACGCTCATCATATGTGCAAATGTCTACACTGGAAATCTCAATATTATGAGGTCGATATATTTCCACACAACGTTGATGGGCCAATATCGGTAGTTCGATAGATCGAAGAGATTTAGGGTAATTTGTACCACGACTGAAATCGAGAAAAAAATTTAGTTTTAGTGATGTATTACACATAAAATATTATATTCGATGTATTTAATATATTCTTGATATCTTACTTATTAGTTCTATAGTCGAATCCCCAACCAGAAACAGTACCAAGTACATCTGGCAACAATGGTCCTGAATGCAGTTCTATATTACGACAGTTTGGTCCATATATAAGAGGTGGATTGATAGTGAGCAAGGCAATGCCATCATTAGGTCTGTTTGGATGACCACCATAGTGCCTTGTGACATTTATTATATTATGACTGGTACCATAATCTGTACGTGCTGTGTGAGATAAAATTTCATAGTTCGCCAATGAATTTTCACCTTGATTCATACATGCAGAAATGGTAATGATAACGTGATGCGATAGAATACTGCCTAAGCAACTGATACGACCATTATATTTAATAATCGAAATGTAAGGCAAGTGTTTGATCAACACTCTTTTGTCTTCACCTGGTACGCGACTAATTACTCGCTTTTGTCGAGTGAGAATACCCAACGGCTCC
Source organism: Synergus japonicus (assembly GCA_900474275.1). NCBI lineage: Eukaryota > Metazoa > Arthropoda > Insecta > Hymenoptera > Cynipidae > Synergus > Synergus japonicus. Next base: position 30,306 of record UCOH01006020.1, read on the forward strand.
TCTGGAAACATTTGATAAATTAATTTCTCAGTAGCTATTTCTAAGAATTATTGTTTTTTCATTCTAAACATTATAGAGGATATTATTTTACTTACTAAAACTCTCATCTCCAATTATTCCAATAGTTGCTTGTGAAAAAATTCCACACAAAAGTAAAAGATTTAAAAACATTTCTTTCAACATTTTATAGTACATACGAAGAAGTGCTATAGTTTTTAAACGCTTAAATTTAAAACTTAAACTGGATTTTTTAGATAGTGTGTCTTTTATATCTATTCATAAAAAAGAGCTTTGAATATTTTATTTGCAATTTTTAGTGATAATGGCTTAAATAAGATTGCAAGTACTTAAACGATTTCACAAGTAGTAAAAAATAAACATAAAACAGGGAAACGATAACGAAATAATTCTTTAAAAAGGACAGATTAAAGATAAATATGCATATGCATCACTAAATATAATACGCATAAACTAAATTAATGATTCCCAAATAACAAACTTAAAATTCCTTTAAAAATTTCATGCTAAATTGCAATTACATATTTAATTTTGTGCACCGAAAAATTCTAATTTTTGTTGCAAAGTTTTTTTTTTTAATTTAAGTCCCACTTTAATTATACATCTTTAGACTTTTAATAAGAATTCGATTGAAGTTTCAGACGTTTAATAGTCTGACGATTTTTTATACATTTTTGCAAAAACTTCACATGATTTAAGGACGTTTTACCTGATTTTCAGGAATTTGATGGTATTTAGGGAGATTTAAAACTATTTACAGAAGATTAAAAAGAATTTAATGTATTTTATATATAAAATTAAACGTTTTTAAGAATTTTATTAGATTTACTCCTTATTATCTCAAGTCCTTTAAGAAAACATCCTTTTGATAACTCTTTCAAACATTTCAAAAATCCTTTGAACTTGCTTAAAATGTGTTTATGTCTCCTGAAATTCCAGATAATGCCAAATAAATCAATTATGCGCATAAACAATAATTCAGATTTAAGTTCAAAATCATACTTGATTAAACGAGAAGTGCTATTATTTATGATTGTCCTAGAACTGTGCCTCAATGGCATGCAAAGTTGTCATGATCCATTGATGGTACGCATGATCTTGCAAGAGTGCAAAAACATCAGGATATCCAGGAGAATATGTTGCTCTCAATGGGCCAGTCCAAAGGTGAACCCCAACTAAGTCACCATTAATAACCAAAGGAGCACCTCCATCATTATGTCCACAATGTTTATCCGGATGATGTGTGCAAATAAGTTCGTGAGAAATCTCAATATTTTGACGTTGATATATTTCCACACAATGATTATGGTCAATTATCGGTACTTTGATTGATCGAAGAGCTCTAGGGTGATTCGTACCAAGACTGAAATCCAGAAGATAAATTAGTTTTATAGTAATGCATTACACACAAAATAATACATTCCATGTATTTAATATTTTCTGGATATCTTACTCATGATTTCTGAAATTGTATCCCCAACCAGTAACAGTTCCAAGTTCCCCTGGTATCAGAGGTCTTGAATGCAGTTCTATACTATAACAGTTTACTCCATATATAAAAGGTGGAACAATAGTAAGTAAGGCAATACCATCATTATGTCTGATTGGATTACCATAGTGCATTCTGACATTTATTAGAATATGACTAGTACCATAGTTTGTACGTCCTGTGTGAGACAAAATATAGTAGTTCGCCATTGGATATACACCATTATTCATACATGCTGAACTGGTAATAACAACGTGATGCGATAGAATACTGCCTACGCATTTGATACGATTATTAAATTTAATAATCACAATGTAAGGAAAGTGTCTGATCATCACTATTTTGTCTTCACCAGGTATGCGACTAATTACTCGTTT
>UCOH01006021.1:0-15179 GCA_900474275.1 Synergus japonicus
CATTAAGGGTGGGATAAGAATGGCTAAACATTGCAAAGTTTAATTCGAATTGGAATCAACTGAGACGATTTTCATTAAGCGTGGGATAAGAATGGCAAAAGATTGTCAAATTTCATTCAAGTTCTAATCATCTCAGACAATTTTCATTAAGGGTGGGATAAGAATGGCAAAACATTGCAAAGTTTAATTCGAATTGGAATCAATTGAGACAATTTTCATTAAGCGTGGGATAAGAATGGCAAAAGATTGTCAAATTTCATTCAAGTTCTAATCATCTCAGACAATTTTCATTAAGGGTGGGATAAGAATGGCAAAAGATTGTCAAGTTTCATTCAAGTTCTAATCATCTCAGACAATTTTCATTAAGGGAGGGATAAGAATGGCAAAAGATTGTCAAGTTTCATTCAAGTTCTAATCATCTCAGACAATTTTCATTAAGGGTGGGATAAGAATGGCAAAAGATTGTCAAATTTCATTCAAGTTCTGATCATCTCAGATAATTTTTATTAAGGGTAGGATGAGAATGTCTAAACATTGCAAAGTATTATTATTATTATTATTATTATTATTATTATTATTATATTATTCTATTATCTAACATTCGACACGTTGCATTTGTAAGAACTTTAATTAAATCACAATAAAGGACGCCGCAATCAAATGTACTAAAATGGTGAAATTTGAGAGTACATTTTAACCTGCAGGGCAAATTTCGTCGACTTTTTGAGGTCACAGGAAAGGCTTTTTAAAAGTTTTTTCAAGTTCTGTATAGAGTTCTTAAATTCTCGAGAACTTAAATCCAAGTTATATGACCGAGAATATGAGAGAATTTATGAGAATTTAAAAAAATTTTAGAGAATAGTAAAGAAGTCACCACTCTGAAAGAAGTAATATTACAAATTTTGGTATAATTACAAAACGTATTGATAAAGTTACAAAAAATATTTTTTACAGTATACTAAACAACACTAACATAACCTATGCTTCGCACACATTTGTGACCGTTTTTTCATTTACAACTTGTGTAAAGCTGATTAAGAAGTAATAGAAGCACAAGAAACAGTTTATTACATTTTATCGGTTAATTAAACAATAATTATCTCCTTTGTCATAAACATCTCTAAAATAATAATTTCTCATAAATGCTTAGAGAATTTAAGTCTTGGTTATATTCTCATTCTCGTTACCGTTCTCGAAGTAATATAACCGACTAATAACTCTAGTTCTTCAAACTTAGGGGACTTGCTTAATCGATTTTTGATTAGAGGAAAATATCGACGTAATTCAATAATTTTACCTAATGTATTCAACGACGCCAGCCATTTTGTCCATTGCTGTCAATGTGTATTGGATTTTAAAATATCAATTTCCAATGAGAAATACGAAACATAACCTCAAAATACCCTAACTAATAAGTTTTTCCCAATACTTGATGATCTTTATTTTAAAATTTCAATTACAAATAAATATTCTCTTTTCTCTATTTAATTTTGTTATCACACAATGAATATATTCTTTGCGACGCATCTATTCATTTCATTCATTATAAAATGGAAGATGATTTCAGGTATTATTGGCTTTGGACTATGTTTTACCATCGTTTGCCACTCTATAATCTATATACTATGCATCACATTTTCAACGTCGTACACACGGGACCCCTCACACTCTTTTACCCGCCGATTGCACCAGTCGAATCCCCACTGCACCCCCCGAACCCCTCTGAAACATTTAAAGACTAATCGTCTTGAATTGAAGATTTACAAATCTTGACAATTATGAAAAATTTTTTTTTTTGCACCTAACAAACTCGAATTGGTACCATAGATTGGTAAACATGTAATATGAAAACCCTTTAAACATCAACCTTGAAAATTTATTTTTATAGGAGTTTATGAAGTGTAAAAGAAAATTTAAAAAACCTTATTTTTCTATAAAGTGGTTGAACCGATTTTGATGAAAAAATATATGTTGTTGAAAAAATTGAAATAAATTCCCCACAATTAAAACACTAAAACTTGAGTGGGAAAAGCCGTACCACATGCTCATTTTGGTACGGTATTTAGAAATAGAATTTTTTAATAATAATAGGAACATGGTAATTGTTTTCATTTTTGAATGTTATGGCCATAATTTTTTAAACAGATTAACATTTGCAAAAAACATTTTTGGGTTGGAATTTTACTGAGACATTTATAAACAGATGATAAAAAATATTATCATATTCTAAGAACTTCTTCAAAAAATCAATTACGAAATTTTCATTGAATTCCAAATTTTTCTATTTATTTATTATTAATGAATAAATTACAACTTGGATAAAGCATCTTATACGATAGTATATTTATTTAAAACATTTCAAAGAGGAGGGTCAATAATCACCAGCCAACAATACAAATATTTAATAAGAATCTAAAATAATAATAATAATGATAATTTTTTTTTAAAAAATGAATTTGAGAAAACAAAATTATTTAATCAAATGGTATTTGTTTATATAATTCAAAATGAATTAACTAATGTTTATGAATATTCCTGATGTAGACTAATAGAATTAATTTTTCTTTAAACCGAGAATAAACTGCACATATTTTTATGAAGAATTGATATTTTTCGTCTTAACAGTAGTTTTCAAGGCAAATATAACATTAATAAATAATATTAACAAATTGTAATAAATATTATTAATAAATAACATTGATTAATATTAATGAATAATATTAATCAATGTTATACATAATTGTAACATGTATTTAATAAATTTTAACACGTACTTTAATAATATATGTTTGTTTATAATGTTTATGAAGTTTTCAAACTTTCCTAACCTTCGAAACATAATTTTAAATTCTGATATACCGAAATCCGATCTTACGGAAAACAGTGCATGAATTCGTAGTTCGGTGAGAGGTACATTATTTACATGGTTAAATTTTAGTCATTTATTAGCTAAGGTATATTTAAGGATGTAAAATATGCAAAACAACAGCTTACTAGTTAACTAAAGCAACAAAATTCACCTTATAATAAACGTCACTTTATAGGTTATTTTAGGCTCTAACATAACCTATGGTCTGCATACATTTGTGACAGTTTTTTCATTTACAACTTGTGTAAAGCTCATTAAGAAGTAATAGAAGTACAAAAAACAGTTTATTACTCTTTATCGGTTAATTAATCAATAATTATCTCCCTTGTCATAAAAATCTCTAAAATCATAAGTTCTCATAAATTCTTAGAGAATTTAAGTCTCGGTTATATTCTCGGTTATATTCCCATTCTCGTTACCGTTCTCGAAGTAATATAACCAACTAAGAACTCTAGTTCTATGTTCTTTTCTACATTCAATATGCTCAATGCTTCTTTTCTTATTTCGATTCTTTTCGAGACAAATTCGAGACTTTTCGATATTCGACTTTGTTCAATTCGAGATTTCAGGCCATGACTTTTTTCTAATAGAAAAATCATCTCATTTTTATCAGAAACAACTAAACTCACCTATTTGAGGTTATGTTTATGTTTTCTCAACGGAAATGGATATTTTTACGTAAAAATCATCCCATTTTTATTAGAAACAACTAAATTCAACTATTTGAGAAAACACAAACATAACCTCAAATATGTGAGATTAGTTGTTTCTGATAAAAATTGGATGATTTTTACGTAAAAATATCCATTTCCGTTGAGAAAACATAAACATAACCTCAAATAGGTGAGTTTAGTTGTTTCTGATAAACATGAGATGATTTTCCTAATAGAAAAAATTCATGGTCTGACATCTCGAATTAAACAAAGTCGAATATCGAAAAGTCTCGAATTTGTCTCGAAAAGTATCGAAATAAGAAAAAAGCATTGAACATATTGAATGTAGAAAAGAACATAGAACATAGAAACGGTCGTGCGACGACGGCCGCGTAGCGGCCGGCAGTGGCAATAGTTATGTAAAAATATCCATTTCCGTTGAGAAAACACAAACATAACCTCAAATAGTTGAGTTTAATTGGTTTTTATAAAAATTTGATGATTTTTAATAAATAATATCCATTTCCGTTGAGAAAATCTAAACATTACCTAAAATGACTTTAAACTGTCTGCCTTTATTAAGGGTGCCGTCCCATGTGGGCGCAAAACGCAAAGCATAAAATGAACAGCCAATTGCAGAACACTTTTAGATATCTGTCTTCTCAAAGATTATTTATCATTGATTGTTCATTTTGCGCTTTGCATTTTGCGCCTGCATGGGATTCCACTCTAATACATTGTACTTTTGCATTTAAAATATTCTTATTTGAATTTAAATTTAGGGTGCCGTCCCATGTAGGCGCAAAACGCAAAGCATAAAATGAACAGCCAATTGCAGAACACTTTTAAATGTCTGTCTTCTCAAAGATTCTCTGTCTTTGGTTGTTCGTTTTGCGCTTTGTACTTTGCGCCTGCATGGGATTCCACCCTTATTCTACACCGTCACTTAATCTCTTCTTTGTGTTAGTAAAACACTTCCCCTCCAGTCATTTTCACTGTAGGTTTACCCTCTTACGAATTGCTAGTTCATTCTTGGATAATTGTACTAGCCTGGTCAAGGTCCGTGTGTCGAAATGTCCCAGAGTCTTCGTGAAAACCTGGAAAAAAACGAACTATGGTGTAGGGGTTGATTTTTAATTTGACATTTGATCGCCGAGGGTTGAAATTTCCAACTAAATCTATGTAGTCTCAATTTTCACCTAGTTTTCCCCTCTAAGTTGCGCATTCACGTGGTCCTTCGAGGAGGAGTGGTGCACGTCAATCGTTATCTCTCTCTCCTAACCTTTTCGCGAGCTCTCGAGCTAAAAAACTTGTCATCGTTCAGAGTATCACGAGTCCCCAAGGCGCCGAAAAATGTGGTTTCCGGTATCCTCTTATCCGTGAGGATCGTCGTCGGCGCCGCGGCGGCTTCGAGGCACAAAAACTCAATGGGGCGGCCTGTACGGCCTCAATTCTCGTGACTCTCAGCTGGAATCACGATCTCCCGTCTTCTGACTATCAGCAATTTTCAGGTTTTAATCTTGCTTTCAAGCGCCAACTTTCTTCTTCGGAAAAATTCGAAAATTTTGCCAGATTTTTCTTCGCGCCATGGCTTCCTCCACTAGAGGCATACAAATTGGAAACGCCTGGTTCCAGAAGAAGATCAACCTCAGACCCCAACACCGAGGCATCCACCTTGTCACAGAGGAAATTTTGAGACAGATTCCTGAACTCTGCCAATTTTCGGTTGGCCTTTGTCATATACAGAGTAAGTGTTCCGGATTATTTTCGATTTTATTTATTTTTACTCCTTTTAACTTACTGCATTATTTTGTAATTATACGAGTATTAATTTTAATAGAAAATTCACTTTGGATCTTATTTGTTGTTTGTGATGTTTTTGTATTAAATTTAGTTGTTTGGTTTTCTCCTATTTTGTCTTTTTTATTATCCTTCCTCTTATTGTCCCCTACATCACTCAGATCCCTATAAATAAACAGTTGAGTAGAGTAACTTATTTTTTTACACTTTATTTTACATGTAACTTCATGAAGAATAAAACTGCTCTGTTTTTAGATCTGGCATATTATTTATTGATAATTAATTGAAGAAAAAGGGGATTCTAACTACTGTTTATTTAATGGAAAAACAGATTTTAGAATCATTTCTATTTTATTTTTTTAATGTTTGTGAATTACTTTTCTTTATGAATTACTTGTTTAGAAGTGATTTTTAGTTATATATAGTAATTTAGTTGTTGCCACAACCATGAATTTTCCACTTTAGTTTTCTCGAATAATTTTGCCCTTAAAAGTAGGTAATTTTAATTTAAAGGCTTAAATTATTTAAGCTTTAAGGGCATTGGACCCAAATGTTAATCTCAATTTCCATTTTATTTAACGAAAATTATAGATAAATATTTTTTCGCTCTGTAGTGCTAATCTGTTTTCAAATATAAGACTGCATACAGAATGAAAAAACATTTGATTTCGATACTTTTTGCATAAAACGAAGAATGCAAAATCTATGTTCAAAATTCAATATTTTTATTTTACTTGAAAAATATTTGAATTAAATATTTTTTCGCTCTGTACGCATCAATCTAGTCAGAAATTAATTAATTCTACAAAAGGAAAATATTCCAAATTCAATATTTGTTGAGCAAAATGAAGAAATCGACTTTTTGGATTAGAATTTGGTACCAACACCCTTAATTTACAACTTTTACAGTTTTATTCATCAAGAACTTGTATAAGAATCGATTTTTTTCTAATATTGAAATTCAATTTGAAATTTTTCACATTTTCTTTCAAATTTAAATTTTTGATTATTAAGACTGAATTCAATTGACCTGAAAAATTATATTAATTTATAACTGACTTTAACTAAATTTCAGTTCTTCACACTTCGGCGAGTCTGGCTTTGAATGAAAGTTGGGATCCGGATGTTAGGGATGATATGGAAATGATGCTAAATAAAATAGTTCCTGAAGGCTTGGATTATAGACATAGCTGTGAAGGTCCAGATGACATGGTGAGATTATTCAATTCATTTATTTACCATTTTATTCCACGTTTATTCATTTTTTATTTTAGTCTGAAACGAAATTTTTAATCTTGAAGAAATCTACTTTTCCACTTCTACTTCTTTATCAAAAATAAATAAAAATATAAAAAAAAAACAAGTCGAACCACGTAAAAAAAAGTCCTTGAACTTGAATTGATAATTCAGTCTTTGAACTTTGATTGTGGTATCTAAATGAGCAAATTAAAATTCAGAATCATAAATTAATATCAAGTCTCATTTTAAATTCTCAAATCTGAGCCATAATTTCGTTTTTAAAATTTTTTATTCTTAATACTTCATTTCAGGTACCTACATATTTTTGGTTTAATTACTTTATTTTTATGGGTGTTGGAGCCAAGTTCTGTTCTAAAAATTAAATTTCTTTATTTTATTCAACGAATATTAAATTTAGAATTTTTTCCCTATGTAGAACTAATCAATTTTTAACTAGAATTATGCGTACAGAGCAAGAAAATATCGAATTCAAATATTTTTCAAGTAAAATGAAAATATTCAATTTTGAAGTTAAATTTTGAATTTTTCGTTTTATGCAAAAAGTATCGAAATTAAATATTTTTTTCGCTGTGTACGCAGTCTTATATTTGAAAAAAGATTAGCGCTACAGACCGAAAAAATATTTATCTATAATTTTCGTTGAGTAAAATGAAGAATGGAATTTTGAGCTTAACACCTGGGTCCGACGCCCTTAAATGAGGAGGAGAACTAATTTATTTGAAATTCTATCGACTTTGTTCACTTTATAATAGATTCAAATAAATAATAAAAAAGACGATTAAGAGAATTGCAATTATCTTCATGATTTAATATTGATCCTATAAAAAATGTTAAACTGCAATTATATTTTATCTTTTAAAAATACCAATTCTGGTCTTGACTTAATAAATTATTCGTATTTTTGAATACTACGAATAGCCGTACATAAAATTGTCTAAATATTAATAAAAAAAAAAAAGTCTCAAAATTACTGAAAATGCCTAAATTAAAAATAGATTCTAAAACGAAATTTTTTTCGCAGCCTGCACACGTGAAGGCGTGTTTTCTCGGTTCATCTCTAAGCATTCCCATCACTGCTGGAAAGCTAGCTCTTGGTACCTGGCAAGGAGTTTGGCTCTGCGAGCATCGTGATCACGCGGGTAGTCGTAAGTTGGTTTTGACTCTCACTGGCTGCTTAAGGGATTCTGCCCGCAGCCCCTTAAGTCCTGTAAGTCCCATCGCGTCTACCAGCAGCTAGGACCACTCTCACCCCCAAAGGCGTGGCAAACGTCAGCTACGCATATCTACTTCTAGCGAATCGAGCTAGCAGCTGCCTACTTTAGCCGAATCCTAAGAGTACAATCTCAGCAGGAAGAGTGATCGGATACTTGGGGAAAGATACTAACTATAGATTCCAATCGACTTTAAGAAAAGCTGAACACCAAAGTTTCAGAATTAAAAAGAAAACTAAGATCCAAAGATTGAGAATTCAAAAAAGAATATTGAGTATTGAGGAAAGAATATTGAGAGCAAAGAATTAAGAGATGAATGAAATGATAAAGTGAAATGAATTAGTCTCTTCAAGTTGAGTTCGCAAAATGGCAAACAGGGTTATTCGCTTATCCAGGATATTTTCCACCGACTAGACTTCTAGTTTTTAGTTTCTTTTGTTTAGAATTAACAAGAGAAATAGGATTGCTCCTTTAAACCTGCCAAAGCGAAGAGAAATCTAAAGGCGAAGAAAAATAAAAAAACTGCCAGTGCAGATGCACTTTATATTCTATAAGAGTGTTCATCTTAGTATCCAACACTCCTTCCTCATACTCTTAGCAAGATTTATTCCTATTGCATTCTGCTACGATGCGTCCAATACTCGAATTTCATTTTAGGAGAGAAGAACGATCGATAAGGAAAAAAATGAGAAAAGAACAATTGAAATTTCAAATTTAAATTTAAATTCAAATCACAAATTCAAATTGCGAGAATGGAAGAGCCCTTTTGTATTAAAATTTCTGAAGAAGCTTCGGCTTACACGCGATGTGGCACAACTTCTAAACTCACTGCTTATCGTAGGCTAGACATTTTTATTAACGACGTTTACATCGCATTTTGGGGGTGTACATAAAAAGTTTACTTCTTTGCTATTCAAACATTTCCGCTCGAAAATTATTCGAAAATCACTGGCTAATTAAAAATAGGGAATGATACTTAGAAATACATATATTAAAATATTATGAAATGAAGGGGGAAAAATGAATAGAAGGGAAATCAGGAATGGAACAGAAATGTAAATAATTGAGCAGAAATGGAAGAAAAGGAAAAATATATTGTGAAAAGACGAAATAAAGAGAGTGGGGATTATTGAAGGGATAAAAAGGATTATTGATGATTTTTTTTAAGCTTGTAAGGAGCTTTCGAATGTATCTAATGTATCATTAAGCAAGCAGTCGATGTTAGCCATTTGTCCTCCTTGTCTATAATATAAATGGTCGTCCACTACAATTAATGGTAATACTTTGAAGTAAAATATTACTAATAACGTCTCGTGTAAACCTAAAGTTAAAAAAAATCAATGAGCTCAAAGTACGCGGCTTTATAAATTCTCGAGGGATTTTATTACAGAGTGCGCTACGAATCGAATCGAAACTCTGCTGAGGGATTCTAGATTGAAAGAGAAAATGCGAATTTTCCGGGTTTTGAGGAGGTTATTTGTTTCTTATTACATTTTTTTTCTTACTTTTATTCACTTTTCGAAGCGTTTTGCAAGCGTTTACAAATATTGAACGTTTCTATATCACACTTATGTATTCTTTATTTAGAAACGCTTTAAAAACGCTTCCTAAACGCTTCATATGAAAAGCTAAATTTGTTTTGGTGACTTATAATACCGCAATCTTAAAAACTTGAATTAAAATCTCATCAAATTCGAGAAAATCTTCAATTAAAAGTCTTTCAATTTCTAGTTTTAGAATAAAATGAATTTTGAAGCGTTTTCGAAGCGTTTTTCAAACGTTTTCAAATTAATGACGTCTCAAAATGATGTTCAAGTATTCTTCATTTAGAAACGCTTTGAAAACGCTTCTTAAAGACTTTAAATAAAAAGCTGCAATTATTTTTTGTTTACTATATTGCCAATCGGTATGAATTAAAATGTCTTAGAAGATTGCAGATCTTTTAGTCCAAAATGTTGGTCCTTATCATTGACAATCATCCCTCGCGAGATTATCTTTCGATCTGCAAACCCTGCACCAAACCGAGACGTTCTCGAGAAACATTTGGCCCTAGTGCACTTTTTTCGAACCTGAGCGTTCGATTTGACCTAAACGATTAATGCACAAAGGAAATCTCGCCGTTTCATGCCCAATGAATTCTTAGATAAGCGATCAATGATACCAAATAAGAATTCGACTATGCAGAGTATATTACTCACGACCGAAGTTCGAAACTCGGCGAAATGTACGTATGTAAATAAATAAGAAACAAAATAATAACAAAAATCTACTCAAATGGCACATATTCACATTCCTGCGTTTTTAATTTTAAATCATAAATTCTAAGTCTAGCAAATTTTCAATGCCAATCAACTCTCTTGATTTTGTACAAAAAAAAGGAAGAAAAAAATTAGAGGCTTCAAATGGTGAATTTATAAATTAAGGCCATGTGAGACTTACCTTTACCGATGTCGGTAAGGTAGGGATCGGGTAAGTTTTACATTGTCTTAATACAGATTAATTATTAATTGAATAATTGAATATAAATCATTAATTATAATAGTGAAGCCGATAAGCAAAATACAAAAATGTCTTGATCAAGTTTCAAGCTTTGTCCATTTTTTGAAGAAAAAAAAAAATTAGGGACAGTTCTTCGAACATGGGTTCGTTGTATCCACAACTGTTAAAATTTGCTCTTGCCTCGGACATTCCATTCGAGAGATTCATTAATTAATTAATTAAAGAGATTCATTCTTTTTTCTAGGATCTAAGGTCATTTATATTGTCCTGATACATTCTTCAAATTCGCTTCAGCATTTTTCAAAAGTCGAGATTTTAAGAGGAGCACTTAGTCATTTTAGAATTTCACCTAGAAGACTTTTAAATATCGATTATTAATAGCTTTCGCCTCTTAAATATTATATCGAATAGATTTAAATCTCGATACTAGTCTTGAAAAAAGGAAATTTTCAGTTTTCGATCTGATGAAGTTAAACATTTTTTAAAATTAGCTTTTAAAATTGTAATTTTTGAAATTTTATCGTCAAACAGTTTGGGCTGAAGTTTCGGAGGTCTGAATTTTTGTCTTAAAAAAATCTCGCGAAAAAAATTGTTTTGTATAATAATTTGGTTACTTCAACAGAAAGTATGGGAAATATTTTTGCAAACAAAATTTCAAATGATTTCGAAATATTTTAATCTATTTCAATCCATTTAGAATAATCTGAAATAATTCCAAGATCCCGTGTGGAAATGTGCCCAATTTAGCCTAGTTAATAAGTGGACGTCAACTTGGACCCACTTGGGTGTACCGACTAAGAAAAATAAAATTAATTAAAGTACTATATTAATTATACGATAGACGGAACACAATCTCCCAAAAATATTGCAATTTTTTCAGTTATTCCGGATTCCTAATTATAAAAATTGAAACTAAGAAAAAGAAAGAATGTTAGCATTCTGTTTAGGCTTATACCGGGATACATAGCACATTCATTACACATTTATACAACTTTTTGCAAATCTATAATTATTCCTAAAAATTTTCTTGTAACATTATAATAATATTATCGTGTCTTTGTTTTTTACTTCAAAATTAAAATAGTAAACGCCTATTCACTACGTCTAAAACGAATGTGATTTTAACAACAAACAGCAATATTCATATTAAGTTGGATAGAAATTAGGATTAATTGACAAATTAAAAAAAACAAACTATTTTGTATCCTCATGCATTTAATAAATAATACATATTGTTTTCAATGCTTAAATGAATAAACATAATAAATTTTTGTTGAATGAATGTTTAAAAAAAATGTCAAAAGGAGTGGGAAATCATTTTGTATCCTCGGATTGAATATCCTTGGACAAAATCTGGAACCACCATGTCGAGAGCTTAGGGTAATGGATAGGGAGTTGGACTCGCGTCCTGTAGGTCATGCGTTCGATTCCCCCCGCGTGCGTGCGAAATTTTATTTCTTATATATGCGTTAAATTTTAAAAATGACGAATAGTTATAAGAATATCAATAATATAACTGCGAATAAATTGTGTTCTTAATTAATAATTGTTTTTTAAAACATTTTTTTCTTTATTATGGGTTTTAGTTGGGACGAGCGTTACAACCCAAAATGGGCCCCACTTAGAAATCCCAATTAGGCCCCAGTTAGGACTTGGGCAAACTATCTGGAACCCAATCTGGCCCCAGTCGATGTTTCCACACGGGATGTTTAAATAGTGATTTTAAGAATTTTCAATGGATTTCAAATGAATTTAGGGAATTTAAAAAAGTAATTTTAGAGAATTAAAAGGGATTTCAAGAAAGTTCAAATTTTGAAAGACATTTTTAAAGAATTAGAGATTATTAAATAAATTCCAAAGGGTTTCGAAATATTTTTAACGATTTCAAGATATTTCAAGTATCTTTAAAATTCTTTAAAATAAAAATCAAGTTTTTGAAATGTTTTGTTTTTTATATTTTCATTGCAATAAATGTAAAAATAAAAAATCGTCAAACTGGAAATCTGAAACTTCAACCTAACGTCAAACAGACCTCGGAATTTTAAATAAAACATTTTTTTTTTTAATTGAACTAGGAACTTTTCCTTTTTTTTAAACGCTTCCTGATTTGGAATCGTTTTTAATTTTTAAACGCTTATTTCTTTAAAACATTTTTTGAATTAAATTCTTGTCGAGGTCTGATTGGGAAATTTTTCTCGATTGAAAAAAAAATCGAAGCCTAGACTCTCTTGCACCCAATTATCTTCTTCACTACTCATATTTAATCGATAAAGCACAATATCGAAAAGAATTGACACCACTCGCTTGTTTAAAGAGAAACAAGAAAAAAAAGGAATAAACTTAGCTTTTGTACTTCGTGCAAAATTTAATAGCTGGATATAGCGGACCTGCAAATCGGTGCGACTTGGGGAAATTAAAAGAAATAATAATAATAAATTCATAAATAAAATACATTCTCTCTGTTGAGAATGTAAAAAGGGCCCGAAGATCGTATAGAGGAAAAATGATTGCAAATTGCAGATTTGTAGAATTAAAATTACGATTTCAGATCATTATAAGACGATAAAAAATAAGCTGCTGTACATAAGAAATTGCGCATTCAAGTGAAGTGAGTGAGTGTGAGATACCCAGTGTGAGAGTAAATTATTATTGTAAATGGTAATTGAGATAATTCCAGCGCACTTGAGAAATAGAGATTGTTGGAAAGTGACAATATAGAGGATTTAGTAGACATAATTTTTTTATTATAGTGCAAAGAGGAATGTTCTCCTGAACTCTCATTTCTCCTGCGAACAATTATTTTGTTAACTGGTAAAAAAGACAGATTTATTAATTATTTCATGAATTTGAAGCGTTTTCGAAGCGTTTAGAATTTTTAAACGGTATAAGAAGATTTTAAAATATTCCCCATTAAGAAACGCCTGGAAAACGCTTCTTAAACGCTCATAAAAAAAGCCGAACCTAATTTTTTTATTAAAAAAATCCCACAATCTTAGTACATTAAAAACTTTGGTACCTTTAAAAATTGTTGAACGGGAAGTCTTAAAATCATCAGGTTTAGAATACACTCAATTTCAAAGCGTTTTTAAAGCGTTTTTGAAGCGTTTAAAAATTTTAAACGTTATGAGATTATTCTAAAATATTCCCCAATATAAAACGACTGGAAAACGCTTCGTAAACGCTGATAAAAATAGCTGAACCTAATTTTTTTTTATTCTAAAAATCCCACAATCTTATTACATTAAAAACTTTTGTACCCTCAAAAATGGTTAAATTGGAAGTCTTAAAATCATCAGATTTAGAATACACTCAATCCCAAAGCGTTTTGAAAGCGTTTTGAAGCGCTTCTTTCTCAAGCGTTTTTAATTTGTAAAGGATTCAAGATGACTTGAAAATATTCTCCATGAAGAAACGTTTGGAAAACGCTTCGTAAACGCTGCATATCAAAAGTTGAAATTAAATTTTTGGCCTATTGAAAATGAATAATTGTTTACATTGAAAAATTGCAGAAGAGATAGGAGTGAGCGAGTGAATGACAGAATTAAAGAGATAGGAGAGAGCACGTTGTTAAATAATTATTAACGATATGATTTATATGATAAGAGGATATAAATCTAAGGATGATTATAAAAATAAGTAACGATAATCGATGACATGTAAAACTAATTGCATTATCGATAATGTACTTAGCAGGCATTCCTTAACTTCGATACTAGCCAAGAGAAAATCGCCGGCCCACAAAAAACTTTCCGTATCACGCATTTAAATAAACGAATAAGTGACAAAAAATATGAGAGATTTTGTCGATACGAGTATGCTACTTTGTATATTACGCTTAAGTATGTAAACGCGCAAACAGTATGCGAGGATGGTCTGAAAATGAAAAAAGAAAAGAGCCCGAAAATTATTATTTTTATTATTTATTATTTATTATTTATTTAAATTATTATATTAAAAATAATTTATTACTTCATCATTAAAAACTATTTCTGCTTTCTTTTCCTCGGATCATCCTGCATATGTGCGACTTTCTTCTAGAAATTCAGTATCTCTTTTCTAAAAGTTTAGAGACTCAAAAACCCAATTATTTGTGAAAAAACGGATTTTCGAAGTGTTTTCGAAGCGTTTCTCAAGCGTTTTCAAATGTTAGAGATCTCAAAATTATTCTCAAGTCTTTGCCACCTCAAAACGCTTCGAAAACGCCTTCGAAACGCTTCTTTTTTCATAAATTTCTCGAAAAAAATCCATTTTTCAAGTATGATAAAAGCGAGGTTGATTAATCAGAGTCTGAGATAGACCAGCGAGGATATAAAAATTTAATTTTTTTAGAAAGCTATCTAGAAAGAGGAACTCTGATCGTTACCATTGCACGCACATTAGTCGGCGACTAATTATTAATTAATAATTATTCATCGCTTAAAAGTTAAGTATGAATTGAATCGAAGCCTTCTCTTCACACCTTGCATTGTTTTCTTTCTAATATTATTGCTTCGCAATTCGTATACTTATGGTTTTGTCGATTAGAGCGTTTCCTACGTCTACGCTGTATAAATTTAATTATTAATTAATATAATAATTCCGATCGGTTTAGTGGCTCGAAAACGAATCACCTAGGAATATCGAATTGTACATTGACTCTGATAATAAGTCGATTTAATAAAATGCTGGTTTCTGTTTTCCACGGTGCCATTGCCACACGATTCGGAATTGAAGTCTTTTTTCTTTCATCGAGCTTCGAAACCCAGATATCCTGTTCTTTATTTCTTCAGGGTGGCCACATGTCAGGGAAACAAACATTTGTCAGGGAAAATAGAAATTGGCATTTATGCTAATTATGTTATTTGTGTCGTATTGCACTATAAAATCGATATATATATATATATATAT
>UCOH01006022.1:0-30470 GCA_900474275.1 Synergus japonicus
ATATATATATATATATATATATATAATAGATATTTTGTTTGAAAAGTTGTTTTAAAATTGGTTTTGAATATCACAAGTATTGTTTTTTCTTTATCTTCTTCAGGAACGGTAACAGCATCTCCAAGTCCCTTAGGGTTATCTTTGACACCACCACCTACTATCGGAGGATCCTTGGGCGGTTTAGTTGGCGGACCAAACCGAGTTTCAGCTGCGCCAGGGGCAGAAGCGAAATTCCGAACTAGCGCTGGTCCTGCTCTCACGGCAAACGGAGTTTTCGGATCTAGTAGCTCTCTTTTTCCAAATTTGGTGGGAAAACCTGGCCGAGGAGGTACCAGCGGCGGCGTCGGAGAAAAAAGCACTGGCGGAAGATCGCGCCTTCTTGAGGATTTCAGAAATAATCGGTTGGACTACTTTTCAATCTCTTCCTTTATTCAAAGAACTTTAGTCAAAATCTGAAATCGCTCTTACTATATAAAACCACTGATTTCAAGAGCGCGACGTTTGTAGTATGAGTCTTAAGTCGAGCACACTGAAGGAGACCGAAGACGAGTGCTGCAAACATCGCACGAAACAAAAATGCTTCCCTCTTAAAATGCATATGCCATTTTTTGAACAAATGTCTGTAGGTGTTACACGGAGAAAAATGGAAGTCAGCGATTTTGTAACATTTACACAAATTCTTTAAACAAGGTATCGAGGGAACTTCAGAGTAGAAAGAACTTCTAGTGAGACATTTATTCCTTAATATTATAAAGGAAGATTTTTGGTAATTTTTAGTTCGATTCATTAAAAATTGACGGAAATATCCATTATGTAAGAAAACACGCGACGCCGTCCACAATTGCACCATGAGCTTCTCAGCGACAAGAATTGCTTTAAAAAACTATTCAAGTTTTTTACTTAACGTAATGTAAAAATATTTCCTTATAGATGGAGAATCTAAAACTAAAACAATGTACAATCACTCATGCTTAGGCACACTTCATCCAGTAGCCTACAAATGTAATCCTTTGATAATTATAGGATTCCTTGTCATAGATAAAAAAATCATTTCTCGCTAAAACTATTTTTATTTTGGACTTAACAGATTTTTTTTTAATGGCGAAACGATTCCTTTGACAAATAAAAGAAATCTGCTTAATTTCTAAAGATGCATTTAGAGAGGAACGTAATTTCACTAGCAATAGAATTTTTTTAGAGTGTTTTCAAAATTTAATTTTAAAAACCATGCAGTCTATTTAGCCAAAATTTCAATTTAAGTACACTAAAAAAAATGCAAAAAAATGATCAACTTTTAATAATTGTGTAAACCAGGAAGCAAAAGTCTGGAGTGTCGAACACCCACGGTAGCAATTAAAGGTTAATGATAAAAATTAATGTTTTTAATAAAGCGAACTATGGACAGAATTTTTATTGTAGATTGGTTTGATAATATAATATCGCTTATACATTGTTGAAAATTATTTCTTGAATTTCTAGTAGGGGAATGTCGTCAAGGTTGGACCCTAGTCAAGATTGGATGATTGTAATTCTTTTTCCATATTTTACTAGCGACACTTATTATTGCTTAAGGTGGCTCCAAACTTTTACATCAGTTTGTGTATCTAAAGCTCGTTCGTCAAAAATGTAGTGCTGACATGTCGTTTTCCGAAACACAAAAAGTTTTTCATTAGCCAGTTCTATAGTAAGCGAACTGAAAAAATTAAATATTTAAAAAAATGAAAAAAATTAATATTTAAAAAACATTAAATATTAATTTGAAATATAAATTTTGAATATTTATTGAAAATAATTGTTTTGCTTTATTTCTATGTAAAATTACGTGAAATTGATTAAAAAATAAAGAAATGCATTTTCGTAGAAGATTTTTATACATTAGTTTTTTGGGGTGGTCCACCAAAATTTTGCTTTGAGTTGATGTAATTTCTTTCTATGTCAAAAAATTTATAATATTTTAATCTAACTTTTGTGCTGAAATTATTTTTTAAACAAAATATATGGACAAGAGTCAAAACTATGTTCAACCTTGACGACATTCCCCTAGTTAAATACATTTTTTTTTGTAATGAAAAACCGCAAAAACTCTCCTGTCAACCCAATACTAATGATGTCATCGTTTTTTTTTCAATATATTTTCACTCCCTCGTCTAGTTTTACCGCCAATATTTGATATTTTGGGAAAGAATATGACAAAATGGTAATATTATGATAAGAAAAGTTAATTTTACAAAGTAATATTATAACGAAATATAAGTAATTAATTGAATGCCTAACGCACAAATGTCGCAATAAGGAACCATACTTAAATTACGTAACGCATTTTAGATCTCTCTAAGACCACCCCCCCCCCCCCCCGTATTCTACGTAATTTTTGGTTTAGAGAAATAATAAGATATGGGACTTCAAATTTAAAAAAATTCCTAATATGCATTTAAATATTACATGCAACTTGCATGTTTAAAAATTTTGTATTTCCAAAAATGACGTGCATAAATGAAATACCCTGAATGAAATGAATACCCTGAGCTGTTTCGTAATTTTTTACTTTTTCCAGATTCCCAAGTCTGCAACTGCGCGACCTAGCCAATCATATAGTGGAATTCAGTCAAGATCAACACGGTTCACGCTTCATACAACAGAAACTAGAACGTGCTTCTGCCAGCGAGAAACAACTTGTCTTTCAAGAAATTCTCGCGTCAGCTTATTCTCTCATGACCGACGTCTTTGGGAACTATGTCATCCAGAAGTTTTTCGAATTTGGAACTCCAGAACAGAAATCTACATTGGCGCAAAAGGTAAAATATTAAAATTTTTTTCAAATAAGAAGATGAGTTTTTTAAAATATCGAAATATCTTAAATTTTCCAATTCTGATGAAAAATGCGTGTCAACTGAATTGAAACTGATGATAATATGCGTTCTGAGATGGCTTTCTCCCAAGACTCAATGTATGTATTAAATGTCGTGTTTTGCTAATATTAAATTAACATTGTTTGTTTAAGGTTCGTGGTCACGTTTTACCTCTGGCGCTGCAAATGTACGGCTGTCGCGTAATTCAAAAGGCTCTGGAATCAATTGGACCAGAACAGCAACAAGAGATCGTTCGTGAGCTCGATGGTCATGTTCTTAAGTGTGTCAAAGATCAGAACGGCAATCATGTGGTGCAGAAGTGCATCGAGTGCGTGGAGCCGCGAGCATTACAATTTGTGATCGGTGCTTTCGCCGGACAAGTTTATTCTCTTAGTACACATCCCTATGGATGTAGAGTAATTCAGCGCATTTTGGAACACTGTACGCCTGAACAGACTCAAGGGATTCTTCAAGAATTGCATTCGGCTACCGATCAGCTAATCCAAGATCAATACGGAAACTACGTTATCCAACATGTTCTCGGTGAGTAGCTAATTTTTCATCTCAATTTATTTTGCATTCACATTTTTAAGGTAAAACTTCCAGAAATTTCCTATTCGGATATTGTCGGGTAAAGACAACACATTGTCAAAAATAATAATGAAATTTTACAAGTGCCTGCTTGATTTTACAATTTCAAACCTATGTAAAATTGTCGAGAAAGTGTGTAATCTACCATTACTTCACCAGTTTGGTGATGGGATTTATTTTCAACGCCAGTCATTGTAATTTAGGCTAAGTTGGAATTACAAACGCTAAACTTGCATATCTATGCATTTAGTGTAATTTTATCACAACAGACTATATGTATACATTTGTACAATCTCCTTCTTAGTTTTTGCAGTTTAATAGCGAGCTAGCCTTAGAGTGACTGACCCTCACCCTTTATTTCTTGCCACAGAATATTAAATAAAAATGAATATTAAACTTCTCTTACTTAAAATTTCTTAACATTGATAGAAGATTCAAAAACCGTAAAAAATTATGGTTAATAGACTACATTTTTTAAAAATCGACTAACCTTTTTGTTGCTTCACATTGTTTGGTGAAATCAAATGACACTACATTGTAAATACACTCGACTTTCTCAATAGGCAACATCATCTCACTCAATAAGCAATTGATAATCACTGCGCATGCATTGCGTTTGGCATTTTACTGATTCGCGTGCAGTTCAAAATGTTCAATAATATTATTTTATATGCAATACATATACGCAATTGATGTGAAATTTGAGAAAGAAAATTTTTTGCCTATTGGGAGGACCTCTGTTTTTTATTTTTTGCCTATTGAGAGACTCGAGTGTAAGTAATCTATTATCGTCATGGCTAAACTACACAGTTACTATAAGTCACTTTTTTTTATATGATTTTTGTCACTTTTCTGAAGTACATTAGTCTCTGGAAGCCCTGGTTATCGTAGATTTACCTGACTGTGTATTGTAATTAGAAAATATACCGGACTAACGTACTAAATATTATTTTTTCTGTAAAATCTAAAACTAATGTTTTATATATTCAGAGCACGGTAAGCCAGAAGATAAGGCGCAATTAATCAGCAGTGTAAGAGGCAAGGTGCTCGCCCTCTCTCAGCACAAATTTGCAAGCAATGTTGTGGAAAAATGCGTGACACATGCTACAAGACAAGAGCGTGCAGTACTCATTGAAGAAGTTTGCGGATTTAATGACAAGTGAGTTATCATTATTATTCACAATTTATCGTGTTTTGCTTATTTTTATTTGTTTCATCTTTGACTGTTATTTGAAAGTTAACCACAATATGGTAGGTTACTAAAGAACTATGCCCAAATTTGGCTACGACGGAAGTTCAATGATTTATATATTAGTGTTTAGGTGGACACTGTTTGAGTCGCATGACCTTTCAATATCTATTAGTGGGAGTAAGGAGAACAGTTGAGCGTCTCGGTAGACGAGTATTCTGGTAATATCCGTTACCACGTGATGAAATGCCTTGGACGCAGAAAAATTGGAGGATAAACTTCCGAAAAGAGTACACCTCCGATTGTTATTTGATAATTGTGGAAAGTAGGCAATTTCAGAGAGTGTGAAGTTAGCATCACGATGGGAGATTGACTATTTCTCAACATTTGAAATACAATAATAATACTTTTCAGCGCGAGTCTGGGGAGTAGGATTTTCGGCGGTAACGAAGAGATCGCGCACTGCAGTTGATAATCTGATGACCATGAACTACTTTAAGGGGGGTGGGTGGTATACTTAATTCGTTAAAAAAAAAATGTCATTTTCAATAATTTTTCTACTCGCTTCTATAAATGCAAATTTATTTTATAAAAGTGTACATAATAGAGTACGGCTCGAACAATATTCCACACAAATTTCATTAAAAAATATTAAAAATTGAGCCGGTGGCGTCAAGTCTCCCGAAGTGTCTCGAGCAAAAGACGTTTTGCGGTGGACAGCATATCTCAGCACTGGATTATCTGAAACAAACAAATCGCTACATTACCTAGCAAATTACACGTAGAAAATGTGTACCAAATTTGAAAAGGATCGGTTTATTAGTTTTGAAATTACGTTGTCCACGGACTTTTAAAATGTGGTTTCGAGAAAAACGCGTTTAAAGTTTTTTGTATTGAAAAATTTTAATAACACGTCAGTAAGCAAGTTTTTTTTTTAATATACTTACACAGAGTCATCAATTCCAGGTCCATAAAGTACAGAACTGTCAGCTACATAATCCAAAGCATCTTTTTGCTTCTGCCTTCGTAGAATTCTGCCTTCCTTAGTTTCACTTGCCGCTTTTGTAGCTAAAGCAATGAAAATCTGAGGAAGAGGGGTCACGATTTGGAGCCATGTCTAATAATAGGCATACGGTCTCCTTATACTACACGGGAGAAAGGTTAGGAGAACTATCACGCAAAG
Source organism: Synergus japonicus (assembly GCA_900474275.1). Classification (NCBI taxonomy): domain Eukaryota; kingdom Metazoa; phylum Arthropoda; class Insecta; order Hymenoptera; family Cynipidae; genus Synergus; species Synergus japonicus. The sequence goes on from UCOH01006022.1 coordinate 5,813, forward strand.
AGGAGAGTAGCAGCACCACCAACGGTGGTGATGCCGTGTGGTGCAGTGGCTAGTCCGCTTGTGGGTGAATGGTTGTCCCAAGAGCACAGAGAACTGCTTTAGGCGAGCAGTTGCCTTGTTATAGGTGAATGGTTCTCCCACAAAAGTGAACTGCTCTCCCGTTTGATCAGTAAGCAGCCCGTAGTATGCGTCGATTAGCCAAAACACCAATTGGGACACCAGTTACCCTAACATTTTTTCTGTGTACTTTATGGTCTTAACTCTCATTACACTATTCCTTGGGCCTAACTTTACATTAGGGAATTGTAAAGCTCACTTTACGTTTCTCTAGAGGTGTAAAGTAAAAACCTCAGAAATCGGCTACTTTCTGCAGTCTTCGGAGACGCGAAAAATCGAACTTTCCACAGAAGTGGTATAAAAAATATAAAACTGACATTTTTTACCCTCTACGTATATATGTAGACTTTAAGATTCGCTAATTCCCATACTACGCAGGCTATGTAGTACGGCACTGACTTCGAGATCACTTCGAGCGCCGGTACTTCAGTTGCGATTATATTTATTTATCTGTAAAATTGTATATTTTGTAGAGATGTGTAGAATTTTAAAATCTATTTTTCTTATTTTCAGTGCTTTGAACGTGATGATGAAAGACCAGTATGCCAACTATGTTGTGCAGAAGATGATTGATGTTGCAGAACCAGCGCAGCGCAAAGTTTTGATGCATAAGATTCGACCGCATTTGGGCAGTCTTCGCAAGTATACTTACGGCAAACATATAATCGTCAAACTCGAAAAATTTTTCATGAAGACTGCATCGGCGATGGGAGTGTCGACGCCTGCGGGTGCGTCGACGGGTGCAGGTGATTTGGGACCCATTGGACCCCCTGCATCTTCAGCCGGACCTGTTCCCACGCCTGTCCAACAACAATCCACCCAAGTTCTCTAAGAATTCGAAGAACTCGTAAAAGAAACTTGAAAAAGTAAAAAAGCAAAATCTTCATGTCAACTTTTCTCCTGGGTATATAAGATCAACAATCCAGAATGAAAGTTTTGATTTTTTCATCTGTATTAGGAGACTTGCTGTCATGAAGATGTCCTTAAGAATCTGCGCAATCAGAACTCGTCGATGTTGATGAGAAAAAAAAAAATGGAAGAAAGATGACATCTAGACAACTAGGGTAGTCCTTAGTGCTGCATGCATTTAACGTTCAATCGCAATAAGACACGCGGTATAATATTCGCGTATGAATAGCATTTTGGTTAGACCGGTCATTAATTGGTCCACCTGCGTCGAAAGACAACAATAGTGGCTTAGAAGTACATCCGTACCGGATGTCACGTATCAGGTTTAGCGTTTAGCGTTCGACATGGGAATGAAATCGAGATCATATTCTCGATTGAAACCGACCGCTGACTCTGCCCCGACGTTGCCGCTTTGGAGAGCTCTTGTAATTTCAAAACGTGAATGATCGCAAGATCGCCGAGAAGAGGAGACAGAGGCGGCTCCGTTCTTCAGGAAATTTTACGTTTTTCTTTTTTTTTTTCTCGAGAGCATTCTCTCTCACTCGACTTTTGTAAATTGTGATATACATAAAAGAAAAGCGTGTAAAACGCGTTCCCACTCTCCTCCTCCTTCTCCTCCTTTACTTTTTCAAGCGTTCCCTCTTTTCCTTGGTTTATTTCTCCTGCTCTCCTGCCCTCCCTATTTCCTTCATTCTTTTTTTTAAAAGACTCGTGTGAATATTGTGTATTATACGATAATTATTAATTAAATTAAATAATTAAACTACGAGTTACGTTCGGATGCAGTTGTAGCCGATTTTCCTCAGAGGATCCCTTTCCGCGTGTTTATGGATTTTGGTACTTCACTGGTATGAAGCCACAAGTTTCACCTGGTTGTCCTCCTCTCTTCACAACGTAAACGAACTCGATTGTATATTGTATAAACGGTGAAGTAACAGAAAGAAAAAAAAAAGCGCTACTCGAATCAGAGAATCGCCCAACGTGTAAATTAGCCTTTGCGAAAATCAATTGTATACAGTACCAACTTGACCGCTGACAAATTGCAGCACCCTTCCCACGGATTTTCGGCGAATCACAACCATTCTCTCGACGGGGAGTTGAAAATCTTGTACAATGTGTAATATTTTGTTATAGTAGGTGTTAAATAAATTTGAAAAAAAAACGGGAAAGCTTATCTTTTGTATAAAATTGGATCTGGCAAGAGGAAAGAAACGAAAAAGAGGGAACGTAGCCGCTTTCTTTGTAAAATATTGTACATATTACGATTTATTAATCAAGTTGACAAATTCCTAAGTACCTTTACTCTTTCGATCTTTCTTCGCGCGTGGATTAGTTATTTGTAAAAAGAAACTGATAAACAGAGAAAAACTAGAGGAAAGAAAATGGATAAGAATAAAAGACCGTTCGAATCCCCGTCGTCGATAGAGAGATCGCTCAGAATTCCGGAGGGAGCCGCTTATACTGAATTCCATTCACTCACAGACAGACATTCCACCCCCTCTCATCTATCGAGTTGCATCACCATTATAAATATGACCCTAGTTTGAACACATCGTTCAAAAATGTAATTCTTAAGGAATAAAGATAATTCCCTCGTCTACTATAAATCGCGCGTCATTTTTGTAAATTAAAATCAACCGAAGCCACGAACTCTATCTATTCTTCTCTCTATAATCTCTGTCTTACATTCAATCACTTTCTGCATTTCTCTATCTCTTTCTACAATCTTCACCCCTTCCACACTCCCGTTCTCACTCTCACTCTTTCACTTATTTGTAATAGAAGCATCGTCACCCCACGGACCATTTTTAAGGGCAAAGGCGACATCAGCAGGAAGGAAATATATCCCACGTCTAACGAGCGTTACACGTTGCGATTATTATTATTCTATTATTATCTTTATTATATTCTTACTCGCTATTATAATTATTATCATAAACATTGTTCGATTAACCGCCTCTTAAAGATTATCCACTATTGCTACTAATTGCTCTAGGCATCGTATACATATTATATACATACATATAAATATTCGACGGACTTGAATATATAAAAGCGGTAGATTTCCCTCCCACGAACAAAGCAATGTTTCTCGGCGACCAAATCCCTCGACAACGTCGGCGCGTCGCCATCGGAAACCAACGGCGTCCCCCCTTCACCCTTACGGGACACTTACGAATTCTTTAAGAAAAACGACTTTTGATTATACATAGTGTAAATTTTTTATATAGCGATTATCGACGGTGCACCTGCACTCTGAGTACGACCATGTAAAAAGCGAGGAAAAAACGGTCAAAAGAGATGCAGGCGATAATGTAATTTCGACTTTTTTTTATGTTTTATTATTGAATACATCTTGCGTTATGTTCTCCAGCCGGTTCGATCCGAAGTGAAAATTCTTCTCGGACTTGTCGGCTATCGTTGCAAATCGCGAACAGTCGGGAGATACTCGAGTTTTCCTGAATTTCACCTCTTTGTACTTGCTCGTAGGCTTGCTTGTGTTTATTCCCGTCTGGAATTGTTTGTTCTTTGTCTAACAAACGATGCTGCAAGTATCAAGAGGGGATATGTCACAGGCCAAGACTGGTCACGTGACTTTTCTTGGTCAGATGAGGTTACTGCATAACTGCGAATTCAATGCGTCCATTCAATTCTAAAACAATTCCTTTTTCAGTTTTTAGAAAGACAAGAGGTGTTTTTCAAGATCTAATAATTATCTAGTGACAGTTTTTATTGTGGAGAAAGATATATTTTAAGTTTTTAGCGCCATCTAGAAAACGTGCGATATGGATAAATGTCTAGTTTGTATATTGTAAATTTGACATTTTGGAGACAGCAAAACGAAATTTGAATTTGACGTTTTCAGTCAACCAAATTCGTATTTGCACCATTTTGTGATATTATACAGGTTTAAACATTATATGTAACAATTATGAAGAAAAAATAATGTCATGTTTTAATTCTTCATTATTGGTATTGCAATCAGCGTTTCACATGTTTCAACTAAAGATGGCGCCACCATTTGCAGTCGACTAGTTTTTTTTGTTTTTTTTTTTCAACTCATAATTTGTACAAAATCTTGGTATTTTTAGTTATTTTAAAAGAACTCTGGAATTTTTACCATAGATCGAAACTCGCGTTGAATTTTTTGTTTACAGATACCTCATACTCGATGCTAGAAAGTAGCAGCGTCACATCGAGCGTGATTTGCACCCACCAAAATGATATCGGATTTGTCGCGACGTGACGCTGCTAGCAGGAAGGCAAATTAAGTAACGATATAAATATTGATTTATATATAAATATATATAACATCTGTATATGTATACTTAAACCTTAAAAACCTTATCGATATGATATATATGTAATAAGTAATATTTAAATATTGTAACAATTGTATATGATTTTACTACTACACGCTAATTGTATTATATATATATGAAAGATCTGTGAACCTCCCACTTGTAGAATGCGATCACACCACCATCCATACTTACCTCACCCGCCCCTATAATCTCTCAAACACACACACACACACACACACACAGAAACAAAGGCACAGTTAATTTACACGAAATACACATCAAAAATTCATACTCATAAATACATACCAATTTCAACTGCCATGGCGCTGGTGTAAATGATCTTTGGTTGAAAGAAAAGAGTAACAAGCTCTAAAATCCTTCGCGAAAAAACAAATAATAATAATAGTAATAATAATAAGTAAACGAAAATTTAAAGGAGTGTCGCGGGAATGGTGCGCCCTGATGTTAAGACTGATGTACAGTAGCGCGCTATCTCCCTATTAAGTCGTATCTCTTCAAACATGTCAACACTACATTTATCCATTCACTGTTTTGAACAAACGTGCGTACGACATCCAGGGAAAAATTAGAGAAATTTTTTTCAACACACATTGAAAAAAAAGTTGAATGCTTTTGTTCAATATATGTATTCTGATGAATTGCACATTTAATTGTTATATTTTTTTTTACTATTTAATCTGTGTTTGAATTTTAGATTCTGAAAAATAGCTAGGTACATTTTAACTCAATTTCCCTGCCTGAACGTACGTCCGTCCGTAAGATACTTGACACACCGTTGGCTGGCACACCTCTCTCCAACAGCGTTATCAATTACTTTATTTATAATCCTTTATAGTTTGCATTCAGAAAATTTTCACTTTATCAAATGAAACGTCGAAATCTGTGTGTGATGACTGCTGTAAGTTACATGTACATAGGTAACTCAAAGAATTTCGATATTTTCAAATTTCCATTTTGCGTGTTTTTAATTTGATTATTCAATAAAGATACTTATCAATTAGATGACAAAATTACGTATCACTATCATTGACGAGTAGATTTTATAATTGAATTATACACTGATTATTCTTGTATGCAGGATAATGGCACGCGTCAAAGTGATGTAAGTGAAGTGATCTCAAACAAGATGTTGATCTCAATAATTTGTCGTTGCTGGGGATGGTTGTAAAAGCAACTGGAAAACACACATTTCTACACATATACTAATTCGTAAATACAAACAGGGATGATTAAGAACAATATATTCCATTTTAGCAGATAATTTTATAGATATAAGTGGGACGGATGAGCATACGAAGAAGAAAAATTGCATAACTTGTATATTAGTGTATAGATTGTAGAAACGACAAACTAGCTGCAAAAAGAAAATCATTTTCGACAATGTTTTTTACAACAGGCTAAACGGAGCGAATAGATACGTCATTGTTATAAAATTTAAAGAAAACAAAAAGCTGAGAAAAACACGTAGTTCATGCGACTTTAGCTTACTCAGCGCACTTTACCATATATTGAACAAAAAGAGGAAACTTGTTTAATTTTCGCGCCCATCACACACATTCATGTATTAAAGAGAAATATAACTTTTTCTGACAATTATTACAAGACAAACAGACATTACGAAAATTTTTTCGGCTTTGGAGAGGCGGATTTTCTGGTTTAATTTTTTAGAGCTCACCTTTCTTTTATATATATTCTATTATTATCTCTCTTGGCGTTTTAAATATTTAAAAGTTATCATTACAGACAGAATCGAAAAATCGGAAATTTACAACAGAAACTTTGAATTAATAATAAATATTCTCGCTTCTTTCGAGTGATAATTGGTATTGTTACTGAGAAAGTTTCGGCCTCTCCTCCCGTAATTGCCGCGTCTGCGGCCAAATTTCGGACGACTTAGCGCTTTTTGAAAACTAAAAAGCCAACGTGCAACTGCATTTTACATTGAAAAAGACTAAAATTTTACAGTCTATCTCGTGTTTATTCCCTAGAGTCGTTTAGTAGAGGCTCCCTTAACCCGAGCCATGTGAAAAAAGAAGCCGCCACTTGAATAATTACTAAATAAAGTTATAAATAATCAATTAATCGAGTTATACATACTTCAGTATAGTTATAAATAATATTCGTTGCGCGCCACGAGAGGCCGTTTTTCCGTCGGCGCGCTTGTCGTCGTAGGTGCAGTTATTAATTAATCGTTATACGGTAATTAATTATTACGTGTATTTCTTTCGTCGCTTTGAATTTTGTCTTTGTTTTTCTCTTTTGTACGCAATCAGTACCTTAGGACTTATTTATTGTCATCTCCGCCACATTCAGTTCAACACCAACTGCTCGCAACGTCCTCTGGTTATAAAATTCAAAAAGTACACAAATTCATTTATAAATATGTACCATGTAATACATGTACCACAGTAGAAGGTGTGATTCTAGTGGCTGCTTATATGTGCATGATAGATGTGTTTAGCAATTCCGAAAATTAAGAGTTAAAATTTGGATCTTCATATGTTTATAAATCTTTCAATTCATTAATCCGAGTCAGAAATTAATAAGTGTTGCTAAACGTGGACCCCTTATCACATAACTTTTATTCAAAATGGCCAAAGGACAATTTGGCATGTAAAAACCCTGCAAAAAATAAAAAATTTTATATTAAAATTGACATGTGTTTTCCTTCCGGCTTTAAGCTACAAAACTAATTTTCATGTAAAACTGGTCGTGCAGAGTGCACTTGAAAGGAACGCATACACAATGCACACATATATTATTTTATGAACAGTATATAAGTAACATTTGAATTCAAAAAATTGGAAAATCATAAAAAATGTCAGATTAATGTAATCAAGTAATTTTATAACGCAGAGAGCATTGCGCGTAGATCGTTTTGAGTTTAGCAGCATTTCACTCATATGTAGGTATTCACAAGAAACACGTACACTTAAGACATATGGAGATACTCTTTCTCTCTATCTCCCTTTCGACACACACATAAACACATTTTAAAAAAATGGTAATGAATTAACCGTAATCTAAATGTAACATGTATATGATGGTTGTACAAATGTAACATTTTTTTCCATTGTGTATGATGATGATGATGATGATGATGATGATATGATTATAAAAAGAGGAAGATTTGGTGATGCCAAAAGGAAGTTTAATTGAATCTAAAGGAACAATAGAGTGAAAATCGCGGGATGCGACGATTGATGCGTCGTAGTCTCGATCGGTTGATTCGCCCAAGAGTGATTTACCAATAAACTACTATTAATTTTAATTATTATAAAATACAATTTCTGTAATAACATTATGATATAAAACCATACATTGAATGGCAATTCATCCATTGCGTTCTTATGGCGCCTTATTTATCTTACCTTATCCTTAATTCCTTATATTCTTGTCAAAATCTTGTTAAAATCCTGTCAAAAATGAGATAATAATAAAAATATCCCACCGTGTTAACCAGAGGAGAAATGAGCAGATATTTTTTATAATCTAGAACATTTATTCATAAAAAATTCCAATTTTACGGTGAGCTGATGAAGGCCCACGGCAGGAATCCTCAAATGCAGCATGAAAATAAAATAAAATGATGGATGATCTAATTAATTTAACGTACTGCTAGTAAACTAACTATATACACCTGTGTTTTGGTATATTTTTATTCTTGAATTGGCACTTAGTTTCAGGATTGCGCGTCCTTAAGTGAAGCTTGGTGTTTTCTAGTATAAAGAATCGACAGGCCTAAATACCTACCTCTAAATGCTGACGTGTTTCGTCAAAAGAAACTGAAATGACAATTTAAATTCGCGCGCCATATGAATTGACCAATCAGGTCATCATCAAACACGCAACAAAACTCTTTACTTTTGAACATCCGCGATGAAAATTCCATTTTAAAACAAGATTATAACTTCCGTATTTAATATCTACTTTTCCTTTATTTTATAACTCTGTAAAGTAAGATTATACTTCAATTTATTTTAATCTGTATTTTTGTGGGATCGCCAATGTATGCGAAGTGTCAAAATCTATCTGTTTTTGTACAATCGATAGAGCGGAAAATTCTACGTTGAAGTCATAGGTCTATTGTAACGTTCAAGGTCAATAAAAGGTTATTTGAAATTAACAGTTTTCCAAGAGGTCAAGGTAATTCCTAAGTAAATTTCAACAGTGAATTCAATGGTAATCTTTAATTTGACCTTGACCATTGCCCTCAAGGTTTTTTCACGGAACCCTTTTTTTTACCTCAAAAATGGATAGAGCGGGTTTTTTTCAAGCAGTTTTGTCATCTTTACAATTTCTTAGAACATTTTTGTGGAGGAGAGATGCAGCTGGGGAGACTTGCCGCGAGCGAGAGATGCCGCAGTTGTAATATGCAGCTTTTACCTGTCGCAGATGAGCCGTGAAGAAAATGTTACATACTGCAGATGTGACCAACCACAGCTGCATATTATTATATTGACTGCTCACTCGCATCAAGTCTCCCCAGCGGCATCTCTCCTCCACGAAAATTTTCTAAGTAATTGTAAAGATGACAAAACTGCTTAAAAAAACCCTTTTTTGAAGTAAAAAAAGGGTTCCAATTAAAAAAACAAAAATGTTAAAAAAACAAAGTTAATCTTCAAAAAGCTACGAAGGTCAACATCAAGGTCAAAATGAAGGTCACCATTGAATTCCAAGTGGAAATTTACTTAGCAATTACCCTGACCTCTTAAAATTTTGTTAATTTCAAATAACCTTTAATTGACCTTAAACGATACAATTTGAACGTAGAATTTTCCGCTCAATTAAAACTAAATTAAAAAAATTTTTTAAAAAATTAAACTTAAAAAAAAAAAAAAATTAAAAAAACTAAATTAAAACCCAATAAAAAATAAATCCATTTAACTGTGAAAAAACCTTGACGGTGATCGTCAAGGTCAAATTAAAGATTATCATTGAATTTCCCATTGAAATTTACTTCACGAATTAGACTGACCTCTTGAAAAACTTTTAATTTCAAATGACATTTGATTGACCTTGAACGTTATAATAGACAAAAAAAAAGGGGGTTTCCATTAAAAAAAATTAAGTTGACCTTATAAAAGCCATGAAGGTCAGCTTCGAGGTCAAAGTGAAGGTCTCCATTGAATTCCTCGTTGAAATTTACTTCAGAAATGAACTTCACTTTTTTGACACCCTATATTTATCTATATCTATATTATAAAAATATCTCGCCGCTGCACAGTGGGCCAGGAGACTCGGTTTTGTGGCACATGTCACACACAATGTTTTTTGCAAAAAATGAATTAATGTACTGAATTCAGGACTAATTGAAGTACTACTGACGATAATTATATCTGGATTGATCAGTTCTTGTTTCGATGTTACAGACGAAACGTTGAAAATCTTATTACAATTCGTAGTATTACTGACGTTAGGGAAACACGGTTTTTGATGTTAAGAAATTGATTTCTAACCTCCTACGTCGATTTATTTAATTCACCAATGTGTTAAATTTGTAAGAAAATAGTTCAATCTGTAATTTTTAATTGCAGTCAAATACAATCACATTATTAGTAATTGAAAAACAAGACTTTTCAGCAAAGCATCTTCTTCCGATTGTTCATAATCCGACTTTACGCAACATACTGAATTCTGAAATATATGAATGTCTACCCTAGGATGTGCACTTGAGGTTAAGTGTGCCCATTTTTGCTCCTTTTCATTTGTGTCGCTGCTTATGGTATATTTACATGGCATAAATGATATTAATAAAATGATAATTAACACCGTTAATGTATACAATATACGTATATGCAAAATATAAACTTCTTAAATAAGTCAACCCGAAACATCCAGTTCCGACATAGAAGATCGAGAAGAAGAAGTAACTGGTTTTTCAGAAGCTGAAATCCTTCTAGATGAAATTGAATTGGCCGATGAAGAGGAAGATGGAACTCAAGATAATTCGTAAGCGAAACCGACCCCAAAACTCAATTCTTAACCAATTCTGTAAACTTTTCAAAACCTTTTTAATCAGCGACCCCAAAAACCCCCGAGTAACTATTCTTAGCCAATTCCGTTGTCATGTCAGCATGACATTAGTTAACTAATTATTAATTAACTATTTATTAATTAAATATTAATTAATTAATTGACTAATCATTATCATCACCATTGACAACATGTAATCATTACATCATAATCCATAATTATAATTGTAAATATTATTTCTTTCATATTTATGTAACTGATCCTTACTACTCGAGCTACCTGCAACACTAATAAGTCTCTAAATCTGCAAGAGGACATTGACCTTTATACCAAAACATTCGCACCCAAAGGCACACTATAAACTCCATCTGTATAGGAGACACCGACAAGAAACATAAACACTCTCAATCACTCAACGCGTCCGTGAGAGGTCCAGAAGCCACCCTCGCTAGTGCAAGCAGAGTATCCATGTGCACTAACTCTATAACATTTTCACATACATTTCACTAACTAGTTTTTAGACTAACTAGTCTATTGAAATGGCACTAATGACACTGCACTAACGCTGGTCTATTGAAATCTCTTAGTAACTAGGATCAGCAGAAAAACCGCATGGCCAGGACCCAGTTTCAGTTTAGTCTTAAATTCGGCGGTTAAGGGTGCAGTCCTTCTACGATCTACGTCTAGTCAAGTCTTGAGTTAAAACAGCGAAGGATGATCTAGTGAAAGTGATCTACGGTGAAAGTCAGTGCAGTGTCGAATCGCCAAGTCAACAATCTGACCCAGTGTTACGACAAGTGCAAGCTGAATCCTAAAAATTCAGAGTCCAGTGTGTGAAAAAGTGGACTTATAAAATATCCAAGTTCGACCTAAGAGAACTTAATAAATTTATCGAAGTAATAAAAATTCTTGAACTTGGAAATTCAAAACCCAAGTGCAGTGACAGTTCAGTGACATTTCCCAATAAAAAGGAAATCTGTGAAAGGATACAAGGAGGATTATAAAAGAATTACCTAAACTCATTTAAGAAAACATCACCGGTAAGCCCCGTCATTCATCACTCAACTCAGGCTCATTTTAGCTTTTCGTAAGGGTCATCTTCGAATTTAGTATTTATAAAACTTGAATTTTAATTTAATTTAATAAATTGTATAATTTTATTTGAAATCTCTCTTTTCATTTGGCTTGTCCTCGTTCTCAGATCCGCATTAAATTGTCAACTAAAACGAGGGAATTAGTTTTAAAGAAATCGAGTCTGTTGCCAGGTAGGTCGATTAATAAATAAATAGGTAGGACGTAACACCGTAGACTTTTTGAATTTTTATTTAAAAATCGAATTTTAGCCTTAAAACCTGGTCTCCTGGCCCACTGTGCTGTGGAGGACCGCCTGGTCTGCCAGGCAGGCATGTCACAAATGAGCTGCTAGAGAGGCCCGAGTTGCTAGGAGGGAGCAACAAGCGGTCGTAAAATACCTTTTTGATGAAGAAGAAGGAATTTTTTACGGACCGCGCATAGCAAATTAATAGAATAGTTGTAAAAACTATGATAATCTTTAAACGTGTTTTTCTCAAAACACGATTTTTTTAATGGCTGTGTTGGTTTAATTCGTACAATTAATTGTATATCAAAAAGTAATCTTTGTATTCTAAGAACATGTGGAAGAAGAACTATGTGAGTGGCCGAGTGACAGATTTGTTTATATGATAGTCGAGCAGGACTGGACTGGCCTAAAGTCTTTATCACAAAGGGTGCCAATGTAAATGAGTAATCATAAGTTTAGTCTTGATCTTTAGTCTTATTTGATATAAGAAAGACATGCCTTCCGAAATGTTCTTTTAATAAAGAAAGCACAAGTTGATTTAGAGTATAACCTTTGTTTCATTTCCATAGCCTAATTTCTAATAGGTTATGGGCTCAGAATACGCGAAATTACGTGTGTATTACCTGTGCATTACCTGTGAACTGAAAATCATCCACGTATAATAAAACTTTAATAGTTACGTAACTATTTCTTCCTTTTAGTGTTATCTTAGTGCAAAAACGATAATGGAGAATTTAAAAGTGAAAAGAAATGATAAACCTTTTAATGGTGAAAAGTACAGTGTGTGGAAATTTAGAATTCGTGCCTTATTAAGGATGTGATAAAAGTGATTGACAATGCAATACTGGCTGTATTGACTGATCAGTGGAATAAAGCCAAACGAATTGCTAAAAGTATAATCGTTGAATACTTATCGGACTCTTTTCTTAGTTTCGCTAAAACTGAAAGTACTGCTAAACAAATTTTAAATGATTTGGATGCGATCTATGAGCGTAAAAGTCTCTCAACTCAATTGGCTTTGCGAAAAAGATTGCTCAGATTGAAGTTAAAAGGAGACATGTCATTAATTAAACATTTTAGTATTTTTGATGATATAATTTCTGAATTATTGGCGGCAGGGGCAAGTTAGATGAAACAGATAAAGTATCTCATCTATTGTTAACTCTACCTACGGCTTATGATGAAGTAATTATAGCCATAGAAACATTAACAGAAGATAATTTAACTTTGGCCTTTGTGAAAACCAGACTTCTAAATCATGAAGTTAAATTAAAAATTGAAAGCAGTGATACTAATGCGAAAGTACTTCATATCGAGAGAAAAGATGATAATACAAGGAAGAACAAATTTGAAACTTCGAATTCGTTTAAAAATAATCGTCAAGGACAGTTTAAATCGCGATCTTTTAAAAAGTCATCTTTTGTAAAGTGTCATCATTGTGGCAGAAAAGGTCACATAAAAATTAATTGTCACTATTTTAAAAAGGGACTGAAATATCAAAATACTGACAAAAATAAAACTATTCAGACTATTCAATTATCTCAACCATCAACATCAAATTACGGAAATCAGGGATTTGCTTTTATGACAGGGGATTATTAGGGTGTATCGAAAAAAAAAGTTGTTTGCGCGAAGTTCTATTAGCAATGAAATCCTTCTTTGGGAAGTCGAAAACACTCCCCTAAAGTTTCATTTAAAAAATATTCCTTCTGTCTCCGCAACGCAGATATCGCTAAAAATATAAAAAAACGAAACACTTCTTTTAATTGCAAAAGCAACACATTTTTTTTAAAGATTTTAATTATTAATAAAAATAGTTTAAACCGTGCTGATTTATACGTGTATAACATAAATTCCATTAAAATATTTTTTTACCCCCCCCCCCCTAATTGACTTTGAATTTTCAAAAAATTGGAAAAACTCCACTTTTTCGCTATTTTTGTTGATTTGCGGTAAGTTTTAGGACTATTTGACCACATTATGTGTGATATATGTTAGTGCGAATGTGTTGGAAAGATGTGTAAGTAAAGTAAGAAGAAGTGACAAGTATGTTTGTTATGTAGTTTCAGAAAAGAAACTGATACAAAATTCTTATGTTGTAGGATACAGAGTACTTTGCTGAATATTTTTTAGGCGCAGTTATTTTCGTTGATTGGTTGGTTTGAGAAAAGGTAGAGGTAGAAAAAAGGAAAAGGCTTGAATATTGTTTCCAGGTGTGAATGAGCGTATTCTTAAGTTTGGAGCTATAAAATTTCCGTTTTAGAATTTGTGCTTGAAGTAATAAAAGACTTAGAATAAAACGTGCTAGGGTCCAAGCCATTAAGGAATAGTAGTAATAAACGTAGTCTAATTTACAGAGTGTTGAGGATAGATATTGAAGTTAAAATTTGGAATTCCCCAGAAGAATAAATATTAGATACAGTAAATATTATTACAAAAATTTTAATTTTGTCAAGACACAACAATAGTACAACCATCATATATAAGGAATTTTGACATTAAAATAATTTTTATTGACTTTGAATGACATGAAAATATTTAAAATATATATTTCTCTCTATTTGGAAAGAAAATTAGTTTTCGGTATCTAAATTTAAAAAAAATAGTTCGAAGCAAGTGAATTTGTACCTACATAGGAAAAAATGATTCAAAAATTTTTTACCTTACCTAAGTGTTCTTGAAATTTCAAAATTTCGAAATTAATCGACATCAAACAAAATAAAAAATAGTCGGATTAGTATCACAGTATTACTAATGGTAATATTATAATAATTTAATGATATTATAACAAGCTAATATATGTTCCGACTATTTTTTTATACAGTTTGATGTATAAGAATATATACTCTAAGAAAATAGCGAAAAAGTCGATAAATTTCGAAATTTTGAAATTTCAAGGACACTTAGGTAGGGTAAAAAATTTTGAATAATTTTTTACTATGTAGGTACAAATTCACTTGCTTCGAACTATTTTTTTTTTGAAAATTTAGATACCGAAAACTAATTTTCTTTCCAAATGATGGTTGTACTATCTTTCGAACACATTCACACTAACATATATCACACATAATGTGGTCAAATAGTCCTAAAACTTAACGCAAATCAACGAAAATAGCGAAAAAGTGTAGTTTTTCCGATTTTTTGAAAATTCAAAGTCATTTAGGGGGGATAAAAAATATTTTAATGGAATTTCTGTTATACAGGTATTGATTTCATTGATAATTGAAATCTTCAAAAAAAATTTTTTGCTTTTGCAATTAAAAGAAGTGTTTCGTTTGTTTTTTTTAGCGATATCTGCGTTGCGGAGACAGAAGGAAATTTTTTTTTAATGAAACTTTAGGAGAGTGTTTTCGACTCCCCAAAGAAGGATTTCATTGCTATTAGAACTTCGCGCAAACAACTTTTTTTTTCGATACGCCCTAGGGATTATCAATCTAAAATTGAAAATAAAAATCAAGTCACATTTCACCTGAACTCTGGAGCTTCGGATCATTTTATTCACAGGACAAACATAGCTAGCAGTTTTAATGATTTGCAAACTCCAATGAAGATTTCCGTGGCCTGTTGCATTTCACGAAAACATGTAAACAAATACAGAAAAATAGCAAAATCTGTGGAATGCCTTAAAATCCGCCATTGTGTCCACATCTTACCAATACGCAGTGTTTGAGGTCGCAAAAATGATGCGTTTAAAGTGTCGTTTTTTTTATCGACAATCTTTTGGTTGTACGACAGGGGCTATCTGCTTATTTTCTGCAAAAAGAAATTTGTTTGGCTAAAAAGTGAATTTTTACAAGTGTGGAGACGCGGGTTGAGGGGCGCGGGTAAACAGTACTTACATTTTGCCAAGTCCCTGTCTGAGCAAAAAAGACATAAAACTTCACTCCAAGGGTGCCTCACTCACTCAGAAAAATTTTCCGAATAATGGTAACAATGGTCAATTGGCGACCCTGCGAAACAGCTGACAGGTCCAGTAACTACATTCAAGTACTAGCACATGTGTAGTACGCGATTTGTCAAACTTCTTTTTTTACACGATTTTCGTAAGTGCTCGGGCTTTGAAGTGCATAGCGAGATTCGGAAAATTTTTCTGAGTGAGTGAAGCACCCTTGGAGTGAAGTTTTGTGTCTTTTTTGCTCAGACAGGGACTTGGCAAAATGTAAGTACTGTTTACCCGCGCCCCTCAACCCGCGTCACCACACTTGTAAAAATTCACTTTTTAGCCAAACAAATTTCTTTTTGCAGAAAATAAGCAGATAGCCCCTGACGTACAACCAAAAGATTGTCGATAAAAAAAACGACACTTCAAACGCATCATTTTTGCAACCTCAAAAACCGCGTATTGGTAAGATGTGGACACAATGGCGGATTTGAGTAAAGTCTACATTAATTTTTAGTGGTTTGAAAATGCTGCAACACCGTTAATAAATCTTTTAGAAATTCCAAAATTCAAATCCGCCGTTAATTTTGACAAGACCTGAAGTGAGGCGAAAGTGAAAGTGAAAATGAAAATGAACTTACAAAATCGCACCCCCGAAATGTTTATTTTTAATTTTTTAATTTTTTTTTAATTTAAAATTTTATTTTATTTTATTTTTTTACTTTATGCACTGTATTAGTGGGAATCAAAGCTAGATCATTGAAGCTTTTTCATTGAATTGGTTATAGGTGCCATAATTCTTATCATTTTCTCTGCATCTCGCGTTATTTGGTTCAAAATTTGAATTTTGTACTTTTTAAGGAAATTCAAAAAGTTGTTTGGCTTTTAATGTAAGTTTTCTTTTAATTTTTTGTGATTTTCAAAATGTGATCTTTTAATTTTTTTTACATTCTCACCTTTTTTGTACACTCAGAAAAAAGTTTGTTTGAATCAAACAAACGTATCATTGATATCGTGTCAAAGAAACAATTCGTTTGAAATAAACAAAATTTGTTTAATTCAAAGAAATTTTCTTTAATTCAAGAAAATGGATTTCATCATATTAAAGAAAATTTCTTTGAGTCAAATAAATTTTGTTTAATTCAAACAAACTTTTTTCTGAGTGTATACAAACAAGTCATTAGGAAACAATGTTCGACTTTTTCGAGTACTACGAACAGAATTTGTAAATTAAAAAAAAAAGTGGTTTCATAAATTTTCAAAATGCTCCAACTTTTTGAATTTGTATCCAAATTGGCTGCCAAACGAATTTGATTTTCATTTTAGGACACTAAAAGAATATTGTATAATAGATATAATACGAGTAAGCAGCAGCGCGCTATCATCTGTGATTTAAATAATCATCAGGAATTTAGTCAATCTTGTATATTATTACATTCTCATCAGAGAGAATGTATTAGATTTGTGTAAAATTAGACCCCCCCCCCAGTTTTCATCAAATGTCCACGTTTTGGCACCCCCTGAACCCGAAAAACATGTTTTTACGAATGTGTCTGTCTGGCTGTCTGTCTCTGTCTGTAGATTTTAGTTTGTTAGCACGATAACTTTCGAAAGAATTGACCGATTGGATTGTCCTTTGGTATACACTTTTAGTGTCCCAAAATGAAGGTCAAGTTCGTTGGCCAGCCATTTTGGATAAAAATTCAAAAAGTTGGAGCATTTAAAAAATTTTTGAAACCACTTTTTTTTTTAATTTAAAAATTCTAATGACGGATGTTCGTAGTACTCAAAAAGACGAACAATTTTTCTGAATGACTTTTTTGGATAAAAAAAAATTGAAAGACTTATAACATTTTGAAAATCCAAAAAAATAAAATAAAACTTGAATTAGAAGCCAAACAACGAACGATATGAAAAAAAGTCTAAAAATGAAAAATGTTTCTTTTTGAACACTCTATAGGATAGGTATAATAACTTTTTGAATTTCCTTAGAAAATCTAAAATTCAAATTTTGAGTCAAATAACGCGAAATACAGAGAAAATGATAAGAAACATAATTATTGGCCTTAAAAAGATCTACAAGTTCCCCTTGAACAATTTTTCAACAGGATAAGTAGTTTTAATCATTAAAAATATTGTTAAACAGAGTCGAGCGCGAAGCGCGAGGTTTAAATGAAATATCGAGTGTGAAGCGCGAGTGCCCTGATGAGAATGTGCTCCTTAAGGTCGATAGAACCTTAACCCATTAACGTCAAAAATACACAATTTTTAACTACCCTTTTCTATGAAAACATAAGACAAAAAATTTAAAAGGTACCTTACCTACTATTTTCGAGTGTGCTCTTTTCGACGGTGCTATCAGAATTTCAAAAAAGTACATTTTTTTACAAGATTTCTGTAAATTAAAGTAAAAAAACCAAGATTGTTCATACCTTTTTTTCTTTCTACATTTTCGATGTCTTATCATATTATTATTCAATTATGAAACAGCCTAATCGCGTCCTCGATGGTTGTAGTTTTCAACGATGTTATTATTTTTGTTTTTATTATTGTTTAAACTTGCAAAATAACGGTAAAACCGATTGAAAAATTTTACAATTTTTCGACTAATAATTTTTGCTATTAAAACACGCATTTTATATCGAAAGTGCAAGTTCCATATTGGTACTACGGTTTTTGGGGCGCTGATTACGAATTTGCTATTGTTTTTGCAAAATTAATTTGTTTAAACAATGTGTTTAAACAAATTATTGCAAAAAATGATGATTTTTAAAAAATGACTGCAGAATCGTGAACTGCAGGAAAAAATACTTTGAAAACGTATATAGATAATTTTAATTATTTAAAAAATTATGCAAATTATTAATAAATATCTTTTTTTCACACCAAATATGTTGTTACATATGGCTTTCTAGGTTTTCAGGATTCCTGATAAAGAATTTGATATTAATTATACAAAATTTTATTTTTTACACATTTTTTTGACAATTAATCCACCAATATAAAAAGCTAGCTGTGAAGTTGTACCAACTTTTGTACTCATTCAATGAGCACTTTGCTTCCTCATAGAGGAAGCAATAAGAAATTTATATATTTTTTGAACATTTAAAAAAAATTTTAAATAATAGTTTTTAATATTGACATACATCGTATAGACACAAAGAATCTTCATTTTCTTTACATCAGCTTTAAATTTTAATTATTTCAGAAATTATAGTCGAAAAATTAGTTTTTTAAAAATACTTTCTTATTTCACAATTAAATGCATTCATCATACAGGTCAATCGATTCGTCTCGACATAAAGAATATTCATTTTCCTACCGTCAACTCAAGATTTTGATTATTTGAAAACATAGAGCCAAAAATTAACTTTCAAAATTATAAATAAACATAACTTCCTTATTTTTTAATGAAATGCATAAATCATATAGGTCAATCGATTCGTCTCGATGAAAGAAATCTTCATTTCCCTTACACCAGCTTTAAATTTTCACTATTTGAGAAGTTATAGTGAAAAAATGAATTTTATGAAAATTATAAAAGTACATAAAACTTTTGAAATTAAATATTTTCTTAAACCATTGTAAGAAATTCAACTAGGTATATAGTGGAATAGCTATGCAAAATTTCATCAAGTTATCTCCACGTGTAACAGGGAGAAAGATAATTTGCACCTTTGTATAGTTAAAACTTTATTATTGAAAACTCCGTAGAGGGTTTTCCAGAAGGTACATGTATGTTTAAGGGCTAACAGAAGACTGTCGGATGTTTCTTATCCTATGACCGCCTAAACCGGTCCTAGCTACCTAGGCACTTGTGTAGTACACAGTGGGGTTGGCTTGGACGTTAGTTCTTACGCAAATTAGACATAACTCCCTAGGTAGGCATTTTTTGATCATTTCAAAAGCCCCGCATTTGTACATACTAAATATGCCGATTAATCCTATACTAACGTAACCTATGTATTGTATCCATTCAGTAGCCTTTTCTTTCCAAGTGTGGGTTCTGTGATTGAAAGCGATCTTATTTAACAAATTTTGTGTATCATCTAAGCTAAGTCTCATCAGTTTTAATACATTAATGTCTAATTGTCGAGGTAGAGTTATTAAATGGTCCTCTAATATATTCAAAGAGTTCTTATCGTAAGGTGTGTTATATGTTTTGTTTAATATAATAGTTTTTTCGTATGTCGATGTTTTCCCTAAGTATAGTTGAACATTGTCTGATAATATTTTACATCCGGAGCCCTTTATATAAACATTTGTATCTATTTCTATTGTCGTTGTGGAAACTTGGCATAGAAAATCTAACGTAAGTTTCTTACTGGGAAGTAATATATACCCTTTCGTGGTTGGTATATAACTTTCACTGTGTAATTTAAAGGGTTAAAAACTACATATCACAGATTCTTGGTGTTTTTTGATGATATTAGCGTCGCAGCTATCTGTGTCTATTAACCTGTAATTGGGTTGATTGCGGTGACAAATTTTGTATTCGGCAACATTTACTGAGCGTTTCTCGATCGGTCGGAACGTATTCGGACTTAGTTGTAAATAAGTACTCATGTTCCGGTATAAGGCATATGTGAGTATTTTTTATTTTTTGGTGTATAGGGATCACGTGGGTAATAATATATTCTTCTTTTTCGAGTACGGGTATGGAGAGTTAGTATGTATGTTTATTTCTAATCAAAACAACATCAATCTCACTCAGGTCAATAATTTGTTGGTAGCTTCCTGAGTCGGCATCAAAATGGTATCGTGTTCGATGGATGGTCTCGAACTCTTTGATGGTGTCCATCAAGATCTTAGGTGTAACGATCTGTGGGTGGATTATACCATGTTTACCGTCGTTTATAGCACTCAAAGCGGTTTCAATGTCGTCATGTAATTCGTCAATTAAGACTCCACATATAATTAGTTTAGATGCTATAAATAAGTTTCTGGTGTTGTTGTTTAGGCTTTCTTTAATTAGGTTTGCCGTCGCGGTTTCGACCTTGAGTTTTCTTTCTAGGGATTTATAGTCAGTTGACGAGGAATCCAGTAACAACTTCAAGATTTTAGTATGATTCTGCATTACCGTTACTAAATCTTTATTATCGGAGTAAATTTGATCCAACTCTTTGTTGATGGCTTCGAGATCACTGTGGCTCATTGTTCCAAATAAACTTCGGGATAGCTCGCCCACAGCATTTAATAATCCTCTTTTGCTTCGTCGGATGCCCATAACCTGTTGAAGTAATTCTTCCCTTTGATGAAGCCGTTCGTATCTCTCACCTATCATCCTTATTTCATAATCTTCTACACACTTAGAAGCACAGACTTTTATTGCAATTTTCAGTGTGTCAGCTATTAGTTTAGAGCGTTCTTGGGTGTTGGTGGTGTTGACGCATATGATGAGTTTCCATTTTTCATGATATAGGTGAGCTCTTCCTTCCTCCTCTAAGAGAATGTTCCCGTCAATGTTCATTATAGTGTAGTCTCCTAGGCTTGATCCAATAGTGTATATAAGCAGTATCACCCAGCTACTTGCGAGAAACATCTGTAATTAGGTATAATAAGGCATTAACTGATTGGCGTGAATGGTTAAGTTTTTGTTTTAAAATTTAATTTTATAATTGCTGTTCTCTATTGCTTCTAATATAACCGCGGGTCCTTTCCAACTTGGGGAGAGCTTATTAATAGGTGCTTGATTAATGAACTTCACTAGGTCTCCAGTTACATAGATTCCTTGTGATCTTATAATCCTTGAGTCTTGTTGCATTTTGTATTTTTCCTTTTGCAAAATTATTCTTTCTCTAGCTTGGTTAAGATATTTTTCATGTCTATCTTTCCACCTTTGAATAAGATCTGAGTATTTTACCGAGGGTGATGTACTTAGCATAGAAGGAATATTTGGTTCTCTTCCAAAAGTGAGTTGAAAAGGAGAATACCCAATACCTTCATGTTTCATTGTATTATGGGCCATTGTCACGATTTTTAGCGTGTTGTCCCATTCAACTTTATTATCATCCATGCATGTCCTTATTAGGTCTTTCAGGGTTGAATGCGACCTTTCCAGGCTTCCGTTGGCCTGTGGATGATAGGTAGAAGTTTTGATATGTCGGATTCTGAACAAATTTTCGAAACTTTGGACAAGTTCTGAAACAAAATTAGCACCCTGATCTGTGAGTATGTGTTTAGGGGAACCAAACATATAGATATAGTGATCAAAAAGTCCTTCAATTATGCTCTCAGATTCAGCATTTTTAAGTGGGACCAGAATAAGATACTTGGTAAGCTGGTCTTGAATCGATAATATATAATTATTTCCGGCACGGGCGGTTGGTAGCGGTCCGAAAATGTCCATAGCTATTTTATCGTTCGGATCAACTGGCGCGTCGGGGATGATTGCTTCACTCTGATTTTTTATTCTGGTTGTTTTCTGCAGCTGACAGACTGGGCATCTTTTTACAAAGTGAATTATTTCTTCTTCCATGTTTTTCCATTCGCCAATCGTTCTTGCTCTCTCGATAGTCTTATTCTCGCCGTAATGTTGGGCCATGATGGATCCGTGTGCTTCCTTAATTACTTGCTTTTTTTCTTCGTTCGTTAGGTCTCTCGTCGCACTATAGCAGGTATGAAAGCCTAAAGTTGGATAGCGATGACATAAAAAGCTTATCATTTCCTGGATTTTCATTTTTTCTAATGGTGTGATCATTGGGTCATGGAATTGCAGACGTACTGTCGTTAATTTTCGTTCCATAAAGTCTTTAGTCTTAAGGTGAAGTAGGCGCAACCATGACTTTTCTTGGTAGTCTCCAAGTTGCAGCTTGGTGATTGCTGTCCATAATTTCCCATATGCATTCGGTTTCTTTATTTCTCGAGTTGCTGTTTTATTCTCTTGCCATTTGAGATAATCCTGATAGAATCCAGCTTGCTGATCCAATAAGTTTTCTTCATCGGATATAAGGTCGTCTGCGAACAATCTTCTGGTGAGCCCTGAGTTTGCAGGTCGTGGTGCACTTATGTTTTCGCCTTCTGAAAGTTCACTTGCTGAGTCGCTTGTCTCAAATTCATTTCCTGAAGGATCGGTTATCGGAAACAATCGTGCCAAACAGTCAGCAGCTTTATTTTCTTTTCCTTTTACATACTGGATTTCATACTCATATTCTTTTAACCTGAGTCTCCATCTTAGTAAACGGGATGAGGGATCTTTGACATTGTTTAACCAAGTCAGCCCTTGGTGGTCAGTTTGAATTTTAAATTTTCTTCCCAACAAGTACTGCCTGAGTCGTTTTACCGCCCAAACGGTGGCTAAAAGTTCCTTCTCAGATGTGCTGTAATTTTGTTCTGCTGCATTCAGTGTTCTTAAAATGTAAGAACAGGGGTGTCCTTCTTGGGATAAAACGGCTCCTAGACCTTTGTTGCTAGCGTCGGTTGTTAGTAAAAACTCTTTCGAGTAGTCGGGATATCTTAGCACTGAAGCTTCACAGAGTTTTTCTTTCAAGAGGGCGAACCCTTCCTGGCATTCGGCAGTCCAATTAAATATCACATATTTTTTCGTCAGTTCTGTCAGTGGCTTTGCTATACATGAAAAATTGCGTATGAATTTCCTGTAATACCTTGCGAGTCCTAGGAACGACTATATTTCTTTCACGTTCCTGGGTTGCTTAAAATTTCTCACTGCTTCCAATTTTGCTGGATTAGGTTTCACCCCATCTTTAGTGATAACGTGACCGAGATACTCGAGTTCGGGACGAAGATATTCACACTTATCAGGCTGTAACTTTAGGCCTGTCTGCCTGAGTTTTTCAAAAAGTGTGAAGAGGTCCTTGTTATGTTCCTCTAGAGTAGAACCAAACACAACTATGTCGTCCAGATAAGCAAAACATATTTTTCCTTACAGTCCCCTTAATACGCTGTCCATCATTCGCTGGAATGTAGCAGGGGCATTTTTTAGGCCAAAAGGCATCCTATTGAATTCGAAGTGTCCCTGCGGTCTTGAGAAAGCTGTGTATTTTTTGGATCCTTCTGCCATGGGTATTTGATGAAAACCGGAACTTAAATCAAAAGCTGAAAAGAATTTTGATTTTCCTAGTTGATCCAGAATATCGTCGATCACAGGTAGGGGATATGCATCTTGATCAGAGTCCTCATTGACCTTTCTGAAGTCTATGATAATTCGCCATTTTTTTATTCCCAAAGCGTCTCCTTTTTTTGGTACTACCCAAATGGGGGAATTGTAGGGTGACTTTGAATGCCTTATCACTTCTTTCTTCAGCAGATCTTCCATTTGTTTCGATATCTCTTTCTTGTGACACTCTGGCGGCCTATACGACTTAATATTAACTATTTTTCCTGATTTAAGGATAATCTCGTGTTCTACTAAGTCAGTACAAGGAAGCGGGTCACCTTCTAGGTAGAAGATATAATTATAAGTGGCTATTCCTTTCCATAGATTTTTCCGTACCTCGTCATCGATATGTTCCAACCTAGTTTTATTTTGTAAGTCAGTTAGTCGATGTCCAATGGATTCTTCCTTTTTTGTGAGTGTTATCCTATGGACTTCCTTTATCTGTTGTATGTGATCATATTTTGGTACTTTCATCAGAGTAGGATTTCTATCATAATTATGGTATGGGACAATTAGTTGATTATTTTTAATTGTATAAATCCCATCCGGTATGTTGGGATCGTTTTCAATAAATACTTCTTGGTCGGGTTCTTTGATATTTATTTTGTTCATTTTGGCTGTGTTGCCACTGATGTATTCTCCATCATCATATAAGGGTAATTTTTTATTGTCGAGAATTAAATATTTTGGTGTAATTGAGTATCTGGAATACTTTTTGAAAAACGATATCCCGATGATCCCAGCTTCTGGCAGGGGAAAATCATTCTCCACTATATATAGTGGAGAATGATTTTATATTTTATTTTATAAAATAGATGTTTTTTACCAAGGTAATTAATATATGTGGCATAGTGTGAGAAGTTTTGATCTTTTCCCATGACAAAATATTTTTTCATGGGAAATATCTTGACTTCCTTTGGTACATATTTCTCCTTTATGATATTAATCGCTGCACCAGAGTCGACGAGTAAACTGTATGTCACTCCCTGTGAGTTTTTTCCTAAGATAGATAA
>UCOH01006023.1:0-14105 GCA_900474275.1 Synergus japonicus
ATATATATATATATATATATATATACATGTATTTATATAAAAGGGGAAATATTCTAGATTTCTTCATCGTTCTTCACGACATCTTTAATTATTACAAGAGCTAGTTCCCCTTGCATTGCAAGATGAAGTTTACTTTTTGTGTTTTACTCTTTACCTTGACGGTTTTCTTCAATTCTATTGGTACGTATACGTTGCTATCATTTCTTACCAGGCAGACAATTTCATTTGGGGTACATCAACGGATTTGACCTTGTACATAAAAAATACTGTTATTATGGTTGTGACAACTAGAAAAATAGTAAAATATGATGCAACTACAGTTTATGGTAACTACAGTTGTGGCAACCAAATTTTTAGTTGTGTCAATATCGCAAAATTTATTAGTTGTACCATATTTTACTCGTTATGTGGTTTCACAACCATAGACTTTTTTGGTGGTAATATTCGGAAAATTCTAAGAACTAAAAACACTCTCTTAAGTAACCAAAAATATCTTGAAACATGATATGATTATTAATTACAGTTATCATCCGATGTCGAAACACTTTTATTAAAATATACAATAAACATTTCTGTTATCCCATATTAGATTAGATTAGATTATTATTCGGACAAGAAACCCCACTTCCGTGGGGCCTGTAAGGAACAGCAATTTTAACAATTTTATCAATGAACTATTTAAAATTTTAAGAACAATTAAAATTGGCATCTTAGGCATTTTTTATTCTTTATACTGATATTGAATTTCCTGGAAGTTTCGTGCTAAATGACCAGTAACCCACATTAGGGCCACCACATTATTTTCCGACATTTGGCTGAGAGCCTTTTTGCACTCCTACACCAGAATCGATGTGATTTCTGGTTTCCCAAACGCCCTAATTGCCGCTTGACAAACACAATGTTTAAAAGTTAAAAAACAATTGTTTATAAAAGAATTAATATCACAAATTATCATCTTGTTCTTTTTTTTTACAGATGTAAGTCTATCGCAACATCGTGTTCCGAATTCACCGCCAGGTAATAAAAGAAACTTTTTAATTCTTAGTATAGTCACAAGCAATCAAATTCGCATATTTCAAGCTTTTATGGTATTTTATCAATCACGTAAAAAGTCGCAATTTCAAAAGAGTAAATATTATTTATTCGGATGTTTTCCGTCATACTTAAAATACAGTTATTTAATATTGACTTTGGATCTCTTAAGATGTCGTAACGAAATCGTAAAAATGTTGTAAAATATTATTACCACTGTAATTACGTAGCCAATTAATAATATGCAAATACAAAGTTATTTGATTTAACTTGAAAATTTCAAGATGTCGTAACTGTATTTCTTCTTTTTTCTGTGTAGTAGTGAGCTTAAAGCGTTAAATTTGGAATATTTAAAATTAAAAAACAGAATTCAATGCGTATAATTTTGAAATGGTTCGTTTATAAAGCATGAATATCCTTTTCTTTATCAAACCTTCTTCATGTTACTTTTTATGCAATTTTTTAAAAACATAAAATTGTAATTGTAGCGGAGCATAGTGGAGCAAGAGGAGGGCAAAGAGAACATCAACAAAGCGTACATTTGTTACCAAATAGACCGCGGGGTACTGAAATACAATTGCCAAATGGCGGTTACTATAAATCACGTGGAACTGGACCGATAGAAGTAGTTATCAAAAATAATGTTGGCTTTGTAGTGCAAAACAATGACCGTGCGCATGTTATGACTGTTTTCGCACCTCAACGTCATCATCCGATACATCCTGGCTCAACAAGTTTTATACCCCGATACTCAAGCAAATTTTCGAGTTATAATTGGACGAGGACTTAAGACACGAGAAAATCTGCAAGAATTGTGTTCCAAGCCTACTTTGATAAATAAAGTTGTGTACAGTAAATAAAGTTGTGTACAGTACTATCCATGTCTATCCCTGGTCTAATCATATGAATCCTTATTTATCTCTTTCACACGCTTATCCTTTTCAATCTCTACTAATCTATCCATACCTATCCTTGTATAATAATTTCAATATTTTTCCATTTCAATATTTACCATTCTTATCTATCTATCTGGTAACTATCCTAGATAAGAAATTGAACTGAGCGGAGCATTTGGAAGTGCAGTGCAGAAGGTTCATGGTAACCTTCTGGATGTATAAGAGGGCCTTCGGTAGAACGTGGGAATTGGGGCCGGGCATGATTGCCTGACTCTACTCAGCGATTTTAAAACTGAGGCTACTCTATGCAACTGTGGTCTGATGGCCAAGGGTGTAGCTGAAGACTGTCCAAGCGAGGCTGGACTGCCTGCAGGTGCTGGTGTTCAGGCTGTTACTGGAGCAATGAGGACCACGCCAATAGCGGCAGTGGGTCTCATGCTCTGTGAGGAGCCTCTGTATGTAGTGATAACTACGGGGGCGTAGATGGTCGCAGGGACCTAGACATACTAGACTCCCAAGCGATATCGGTAATCTGACAACTCTTAGGATGCAGCAGGATAAAATAACAAAAAGGCACAGCTTCGACCAACTCTTCCGGACATGTATCCCTGAAAGGGAAGCGCGGAAAAAGAAGAAGGGGGGGGCCTTCCTACAAGGGGACATTGTGTTTACGGATGGATCCAAGGCGAAAGGCTGGACGGGAGCTAGACTGTATGATAACGCGTGTAAGAGGGGTTTCCACTGGGACAATACCCAACGGTATTCGAGGCGTAGGTATTTACTGGGCGCAGGTGAAGGAATGATTGTATATATCATCTAACTTATATAAAAAACAATAAAAGAGAATACGGAGTAATTGTCAAAGTGTTGGAGGAAATTCTTCAACACCGAACGAGATATTTCAACAAATTATATTAATGTTATTTTTGCTCATTCATTTTACAACTGTTTTCTGAGAAATACGTATTTTTCCCTATTTTTATGAGATGGTCTATATCGGGTCATACTAACAGTGCAAATATCCTTGTTTAAAGAAATCTTATTGATGTGTTGTCAACTTTTTAGAAAGTAGATGAGAAATTATTTTTTGGGGCATATATATACATGTGTTTTTAGAAGAGAGGAGATATTCTAGATCTCTCCATCGCTTCTCACGACATCTTTAATTATTGCAAGAACTAGTTCCCCTTGCATTGTAAGATGAAGTTTACTTTTTGTGTTTTAATCTTTACCTTGGCGGTTTTCTTCAATTCTATTGGTACGTATACCTTGCTATCATTTCTTACCAGGCAGACAATTTCATTTGGGGTACATCAACGGATTTGACCTTGTACATAAAAAATACTGTTATTATGGTTGTGATAACTAGAGAAATAGTAAAATATGGTGCAACTACAGTTTATCGTTTCCATAACCACGATTGTAGTTGCCATAACATTATGTGACAACAACCACAGCTATCTGGTGGCAACTATATATCACTAATTATCATGTTACTCTTTTTTTACAGATGTAAGTTCGCAAGAAGAGGATCCGGATTTACCACCAGGTAATAATAGTATATTATGCACCAAGGTAGGGAAGCAGGCGTTTTTTGTCGAGCGCTACGTTTGCAGCAATCATGCTGCAAACGTAGCGCTCCCTCCCGTGGTGTATATGTTCTTTTCTTCAATAAATGTCCAAAAAATGCAAGTTTTCTAACAATTTCATAAGAGTAAATATTTTTTATTCGGATGTCTTACGTCATACTTACTATATCGTTATATGTTATATGATATGGACTTTGGATCTTTTAAGATGTCGAAACGAAATCGTAAAGATGATATAAAATTTTGCTACCACTGTGATTACATACATAATTAATAATATGCAAATACAAATTTGTTTAACTTAACTTTAAAATTGCAACATTTCAAACTGCTTTCTTTTGCTTTGTGAAGCAGTGAGTTTAAAGCGTTCAATTTTGAATATTTACAATTAAAAGAAAAATTCAATACGTATAACTAAATAAATTATTTACTAATAAACTTTCTTTATGTTACTTCTTACAAAATTTTTTAAAAACATGTAATTGTAATTGCAGATGATCATAGAGTACCACCTCTACGAACGCTACGAACTGTAAGTTTGATATCATATAACCCGCCAGTGGGTCGTGAAATACTATTGCCAAATGGCGGTTTCTATATATCTCGTGGAACTGGTCCGATAGAAGTACTTATGAGTGGAGTAAATAATATTTGCTATGTAGTGCAGAACAATGATCGTGCGCATATTACGATAGTTCATCCACGTCTATATCAGAGACATTCTGCATCACCAAGATTACGCTAATGATACAATCATCAAGGAAATTCACGAGTTATTTTCAGACGAAGAATTAAGACACAAGAAAGTTTGCGAAAATTGTGTTTCATTAATACTTCGATAAATAAATTTGTATGCAGTATGAAGAGTTTTATTGAAACAAACTTAAGATATTGTCAAATACCAAGTGCTTCCAATTTAACTTGTTCAATTTTTTATGTTTTTTAAGAGTGTTGGAGCCAAGATCTAATCTAAAAATTCGATTTCTTCATTTTACTCAAAAAATATTAAATTTTGTATTTTTTCCCTTTGTAGAATTAAGGTCGTTGTGCCAAAATCGAACCTTTCTTAGGAATTGTGAATTGAAGGGCCATTATATTATTAAAGCTTTCATGTGGCTAACTTGAAGCGAAGACTGCAAATTTGGATGCATTATTGGCGTACTTAGAAAATATTTCCGTCAACTTATCATGAAGTAAAACCTTCCTCAGAATCGTGACACCAGTCTCCACAATTTTCGTGTTGGCCAAATACATGGTCAGGGATATTTCTAAGCGTATTTGCCAAGCGAGTACTTTGCCCGTGATTTCGTGATACGGCATACATAAAACATTTTTTTAAATGAGGTATCGTTTCTTTTTTTCTCATTTCTTTGAAACTGCTCTGCAGTTCATACAAATCTTTGCCCACATTCTTTTTCAGGTGATTTTCATCTGCTAGTTTGAAAACTGTTTCCGGGTTTCCTTGATGCACCGCAGCAATAGTAGAACTATCTTCAGCTCCAATCAAAACTCATACATTGAGACCAGCTTCTTTAAGAATAGCCCAGTGGGCACAAAATTTGGCGACGTCTTTACGACATCATTACGACATTTTTACGATATCGTAAAAACATCCTATGTCAATGTCGTAAAATTGTCGTAACGATATCGTAAAGACATCGCCAAATCCTATGATGTCTTTACGACATCACAAAGACATCTTAAAGACATTGACATAGGATGTCTTTACGATGTCGTATAAATGTCGTAAAGATGTCGCTAAATTTTGTGCCCACTGGGAGTGCTGCTGTTGAGTAAAACTGCACCTACATCCGGTTCCATCGCTTTGGCACATCCGCTAAAATTCTTCCGACAATCGTGACTCTCTTTACTATGACCCTTATCACATCTCCTACATTTGCAATTGCAAGTTGCAAAGTCTAAAATCTTGCCACTTAAAAAACCAATTATTGTCCCGTATCCATTAAGGCTTCTGCCATTGCCGCGCTTCCTCCATCCCATATCATATGACAATCATATGACCTCATGTAATTTACGTAAGGTATATTAGTTCACAACCCTGGTGTATAACCCTGATGGAAGGTTCGGATAGAAAAAAATTTATCCTTTTGAATCAACTTCATTCCGGAATTTGTATCCGAAGCAAACATTTTCATTCCGATCTAATCCGAAGTCCAATCAAAGATTCCTATCCTAATCAATCCGAGGTCGATCTAAGGATTCCTATCCGATTTAATCCGAAATGAAATAGAGGATTCTAATCCAACTATCCGACTGAATCCGAAGTCATCCAAAATTTATATCCGACTGAATCCGAGGTTAAAGGAAGAATTTTAATCCGAATGAAACCAATCTAATCCGAAGTTAAAGAAAGGATTTCAATCAAAATGAATCAGATCTAATCCGAGGTTTAAGGAAGGATTTCAATCCGAATGAATCCGATCTAATCCGAGATCGAAGCAAGGATTTCAATCCAAAGTGAAGGATGCTGTTCAGTGACATATTTGCACTTACATTTTTTTAAATATAAATTTTATTTTTAAGTGATTAGTCACAACTTTTTCGGATTCATTTGGATTGGAAAGGATAGAAAATAAGTTAGGATTGATTTCGAATTCATTCGGATTGGAAATCGAATTTGAACTTTGTTCGGATTAGAATCGGATTCATTCGGTTTGGTATCGAATTCAATCGGATTCATTCGGTTTAAAGTCGGATTCATTCGGATTCAACTTTGTAGAGACTGATGGATTGGAAAGGATTAAAAGGGAATAAAAAAGCTTTTTTGATGAGGCTCGGATTCATTCAGATTGACCGTTCGAATTGAAATGTGAGATCGGTTTAGTTTCGGATTCAATCGGATTAGACGTACAGATTGAAAAGTGTGTTCGGATTAATTTGGATTTGAAGTACGAATTAAAAAGTGTATTCGGATAGATTTCGGATTCATTCGGATTAGGGGCCACGGATTAAACTAGCTGTCAACTTGTATCAACTTTTGTACTCATTCAATGAGCACTTTGCTTCCTGTAAGCAAATATGATTTGCTTCCTCATAGAGGAAGCATAAAGTATTCTTTACATCAGCATTAAATTTTGCTTACTTAAAAAGTTATATTCAAAAAATTCATTTTCGATAATTACAATAAAGCATAACTTTCTTATTTTTTTATAAAATGCGTTAATCTTTTAGGTGAATCGATTCGTTTAGACACAAAGAATCTTCATTTTCATAACATCAGCTTTAAATTTTAATTATTTCAGAAATTATAGTCGAAAAATTAGTTTTTTAAAAATACAATTAACCACAACTTTCTTATTTCACAATTAAATGCATTCATCATGCAGGTCAATCGATTCATCTCGACATAAAGAATATTCATTTTCCTTACATCAACTCAAGATTTTGATTATTTGAAAACATAGAGCGAAAAATTAACTTTTAAAATTATAAATAAACATAACTTCGATTAAATGAAATTCAATCCGAACCTTCCGCCAAGGAATATATATAGAATATTTAATATAATTTTAATAATAGTTTAATAATAAGATAATATAATTTTTCACTATACATTTGTCTTCTTACAGCATTAAGTTCACAATTCTCAAGCTCAAGAGAAGGAAATAACAATAATAATCCTGTTCCACGGCCAAGAATTAATATTTTAGAAAGAACTCTACCAAACGGACCGAGAGGTACTGAAATATTAATGCCAAATGGCGGTGTTTATATATCACTCGGAACTGGATCGATTTATGTGTATATGGATAGCGTTACTCGTATTGTATTGGTAAAACAGGACAATCATCCAACCTTAATTGATCCACCTCCACGGGTACCAAACCATCCAGGTCAGCAAGGTTCTACTTCTGGATCAAGAAATCACTAGATCCAGTGGAATCGTTACTTAAACTGGAAAATTGTACGCCTGAATTATTTGAATAAAAAAAGTATACAGTAGTAACATTTTCACTTCAGTCAATTATTTTGCAAAAGTGTTTTGGATCCAAAGTTTAAAAGAAAGATGATGTACAGTCGTCTTCTATAGGTTAGGGGGGACGGTATGTAGGAGGTTATAATTTATAAATAAAGAGGTTCCATGTCGACAGAAAACGTCGACGTAAAACAGAAACTCATGAGAGTGAAAGAGAAAAAAAGATCTCTATCTCTTTCACTCTCATGAGTTTCTGTTTTACGCCTACGTTTTCTGCCCATATGGGACTGCACCTTTAGGGTGGCGTCCCATGGATTCCGAATGTGTTTCGTTTTTGCGTAAAACCATGGGAGTGAGAGAGATAGTAGTTATAGTGCGTCTCTCTCATTCTCATATGATTTTACGCAAAAATGCAACGCATTCCGGATCCATGGGATGCCACCTTAGTCTCGTGTTTGAAATAAATCCTTACCACCGGTTAAGGGTTCCAGGAAAATTGTGAAATTAAAAATTTGGCCATATCGATGTTGTCTGCCATGGTATAACCTGAAATTTCAAATACAAAAAAGATGCAAAATGAAATGATTTTCTGGAATTTCTAAATATATAAAGAAATTTGATTAGTATTTTCGAGGATATAATACTAATATATATTTTTCAGTAATTCTAAATATGTAATTTTACGAAATTTATTAGGATGTTGTTATATATACAAATTCTTTAATCCAAGTAATTTGTGTACTGAATCCTTGTAGATTTCCTCGTGTCTTCCTCGTCCGAAAATAAAACGAAGATTTTTCCAATAGGGGCGACTTCTTGATTATCTATTTCCATTATAGTTTTGTCTTTACTGACGAGGAGGGTGAATTATGTTAATACGTCCACGGTCATTGTTCTCTATTACAGTGCAAGCACCAGTATGTTGATTGTAAATTATTTCTATCGGTCCAACTCCACGTGAAACATAGACACCGTCATTTGGCAATCGTATTACAGTACCCCTCGGTCTAATTGGTACAACAATTAAATTTGGATGTTGTCTCTGTTCGCCCTGTTCTATTACTGGCCCTTCTCTTTCTCTTCTTATTGGCCTTTGGATTTCTGCAATTACAATTGTATGTTTGTGAAAAATTTGGTAAGAATCGATATAAAGAAGGTTCGATAAAGAAAATTATATTCTCGGTTTACAAATAAACCATTACAAAATTATACGTTGAGGATTGAATTATTTTTTTATATTTTTAAATATTCCAAATTTAACGTTTTCATCTCACTAGAAAACAAAAAAAAAAAGGATATACAGTTTGAGATGTTGCAATCTTAAAGTTAAATCGAATAACTTTGTATTTGCATATTATTAATTGTTTGTTTTCCCAGTGGGCGAGACATTTTACGACATCTTTACGACTTAGTGACGACATGTTAAAGAGATCCAAAGTCCACATCATATACTTAAAGCATGGCGTAAGACATCCGAATAAATAATATTTACTCTTTTGAAATTGTGAGCTTTTACGGTAATTTCTAAAATAAAAGCCGGTAATATGCGAATTTGATTGGTTATGTAAATACAAACGACTAAAAGGTTTCTTTTTTACCATTTCTTGTTAAATCTGGATCCCGTTCCTGCGATAGACTTACATCTGTAAAAAAAAGACAAAATGATAATTAGTGATATTAATGTTTATTAATAATTTTTTTAATTTTTCATCTTTGTGCTTGAGTACCATTTTGGGGACTTTTTTGATAATTGTATATTATTTCAAGATAGTTTTTGTTACAGAACTAGTAATCCCGCACGTAATATTTTATATGATGCTGGTAAGTTGAAAACAAAAGTAAGTATTTTTACAACGTGTCTAATATTTTAAACCACCCTTTCGTGTAATTGTTCATGAATAAATGTTAAGATTATAGAAGTACACTCTGTTCAGTTATCCTCGTCCCCGATTCTAGTAGCACGGTAAAATATTTCTATTATCTCATCCTGATTACCGGATAGAAAACGAGGAAATAAACAATAAATATAAGTAAGGTAAGTGCCCTGACGAAGGCTTCGGATAGAAAATGTCCTATCCGAATGAGTCCGAGCTAATCCGAAATTTCAAGGAAGATTCCTTTCGGATTGAAAAATTACTTCGGAGTAGTTCGGATTCATTCGGATTAAAAAATTTCTTCGGAATAACTCAGATTCATTCTGATTGAAACTTCGGTTTCATTCGTATTGAAAAATTTCTTCGGAATGGTTCGGATTCATTAGGATTGAAAAGTTTCTTCGCAATGGTTCGGATTGAAAATTAGGATTCCTTCGGATTGAAAAGTTTCTTCAGAATGGTTCGGATTCATTCGGTTTGAAAAGTTTCTTCGGAATGGTTCGGTTTCATTCGGATTCCCTCGGATAGAGATTTCGCATTGGCCCGGATGACATCGGATTGGCTCGGATTTGAATCCTATCCGAAGCTTTCGCCAGGGTGCGACTTATTTATTAATTTATCCCGGACGTCACATATGTAACAACAACCACAACTATGTGGCAACTATTTAATAATATTAATAATAATAACACTAATACTAATAATAATAATACTAATAATAATAATACTAATAATAATAATAAAGTTGCCACATAGATGTAGTTATTGAAACATAATAGTTGTGATTGTGGTAACCACACTCGTGGTTATGGAAACCATTAATTGCAGTTTTGTACCATATTGGACATAATTATGTCAAATATGATACAACTGCAATGAGTTTTTTCTATTTACAATATAGAATTCGTTGATTAAACCTAAATGACATTCCCTGCCTGATAAGAAATGATTTCAATTTATACGTACCAATAGAATTGAGGAAAACTGCCAAGGTAAAGAGGAAGACACAAAAAGTAAACTTCATCTTGCAATGCAAGGGGAACTATAAGCTCTTGTGATTAAGGATGTCGTCCGGAACGATTGAAAGACCAGGAATATTTCCTCTCTTCTAAACATATACAGTGTATATAAGTAATTCTACACCTACTTTGTAATACGTTGTTAAAACATTAATAAAATTACTTTCAACATAGATATTTGCACTTATATGAAAAAATACATACTTTGTCAGAGAATACTGATAAAAGTACTTCGGAATTAAACTAAATGTGAATTCGATATCGGGTGTTCCTTTTAACTATATTTATGTTCTGCTTATTGTCATCTGTGGAGCACTTTGTTTTCTCATTACGATGAAATTGTAATTTAATTTGCTTCATCATACAGCTATTGTTTCCTCAAAACAAGATTACGGTTATAAATTATATTATTGAAACAAACTCTGTTCTTATTGACTTTGGAAATAAATCTTCCATGATTCGAGCTCAAGAAATAAAAAAAAAAGAAAACAAAAATTCAAATTATTTTACTAAAAAATTGGATGTATCATTATTCGTATTTTTAAATAAAATTTATTACTATTAGATTACAGAATTTTTTACGAAACAAGAAACATTTTACTTTATTATATTATACTTTACTATAATATATTATATTTTAAAAATATTGGAAAATGTAACAAATATAAAGCGTCCTCTATGAGGAATAAAAACTTATAATTTTTTGAAATATCTTGTATTGTGTTGAAGAATTTCTTCCAAAGTTCTAATAATGTTGTATCATAGTTTAAATTACACGTTCTATTCGAAGTACTTTTAAACTTTTACCTGAAATATGAAACAATTGAAATTAAAATAAATTCACTTACTTATGACAGTTGAACGTATGGCAAACTATTCTGGCTGTATCATATCATCAAAGAACTATAAATATAGATATAGATAGGCTATAATGTCACATAAAATGTTCCCAATGTTATACAAAAAGAAAATATATATCCTATATTATTGGATTAGGTACGCATATTATTTCTTATAAATATAAATCAGTGTTCAGAGTGAAATACGTTTTGATTGTTATTCCACTATAAGTATACCAAGTTGAATTTTTTTATAAGGGTTAAAAAAAATATTTAATTTTACAAGTTTTATATACTGTTATAATTTTAGTGAAATTGATTTTTGTACTATAACTTTTAGGAAAATCAAAATTCAAAGAAGATGTAAAAAGAAAAATGCTCTTTTTATTCTAAAAAATATTAACTTCTTAATGCATCCTCTA
Source organism: Synergus japonicus (assembly GCA_900474275.1). Taxonomy (NCBI): domain Eukaryota; kingdom Metazoa; phylum Arthropoda; class Insecta; order Hymenoptera; family Cynipidae; genus Synergus; species Synergus japonicus. Next base: position 11,609 of record UCOH01006023.1, read on the forward strand.
TGAGGAAACAAATCATATTTGCTTTCAGGAAGCAAAGTGAGGGTAGAATCCCATGCAGGCACAAAATGCAAAGCGCAAAACGAACAGCCAATGGTAGAGAATCTTTGAGAAGACAGAAATCTAAAAGTGGTCTACAATTGGCTGTTCATTTTACGCTTTGAGTTTTGCGCCCACATTGGACGGCACCCTGAATAAACACAAAAGTTGATACAACTTCACAGCTAGTTATGAATTTTTATTAATTATATAATTTATGTCACAAAATTTATCTTAAAATAAACGTACCTGAGTCCGGTAACTTACCTGACTCTAGACTCTATTTTAAAATTCTATTAACTCAGGTCAAGAAGACAAGTAACGCTAGATTGCGCTTCGGACCCATCTCTCGCAAGAGAGATGCATCTTGGACCCTATATAAAGACTTGAGAGACAAGACCATGCATAATTCTTTCTGCTCTTTCACTAGTTCATCATGGATCGTCCTTCAGAGCCGATTCCAATAAAAATGAATGAGAAGGCTAGGGAGCAAAAGGAGAAAGAATGCGAAATAAGGCGAAAGCAACTTCTGCTCGAGCTGACACAAATGTCAGCTCAAGACAGAAGGAAAGCTTTAGAAGCACTCCGGACCTCCCGACAAACTAGTTGAGAGTTTCCAAGGAATTTTTTTTGTGGCTTAGCCTTGCTTTTGCAGGGCTGAGCCCATAATTTAAATAAAAAATAATATCCATACAATTATTTCCATACAACATAGGTTTTATGGAAGTTTAGGTTGACTCAACATTTAGTCTGTCGTCCCATCGGCGCATCAGGCGTCACTGTATAATGAAAAGAAGAGATTGAAGTGTACTTCCAAGTCTTTGTCACTCTCGTTCTTATCCCAAGGTGCAATCTCATATTGACAGCAATGGCGTCATAAAGTAAAAACTCGTGAAAGTAAAAGAGACGGGCAGGTCTCTTTGTCTCTTTCACGCTCATCAGTTTCTACTTTTTAAAATAATTGAATTGAAAAAATATTTAATTTCTGTACTTTTTGCATAAAACGAAGAATTGAACCGCTGGCGATCAAAAAGGGGTACGCGTGGATTCAGCCTGAGAAGTATTGTTCTGAAAATTAATTTAAAATGTTTTTCGATTTTTAATTTTAAAGACTTATACTTGTCGAGAATTTCACGGCGCATCTTTTTTTCCTCTTGCAAAAATTTGTAGGTTTTGTAGTTTTTGAAGTAATGAATAAAAATTGGATATTTCGAAAACGAAAAATTTCAATCTTTGTTCATTTCAACTCGCGATAGTTCAGCCAATTTTCAGAATTTTTTTATTTGATCAATACAAACGACGTGTTGAAGTCTTCTGAAACTATCTAAGCAAAAAAAGTGAAAATATTGTTATAAACAAAAAAGTTGTTAATTTTTTTTCAGACTTGGCAAAAATCATGAGCGAATTTTAAGCTGCGGAAAACTTCTAGTGAGGAAGTTGTTCATTAAGGGTCAAAGAAGCTTTTCGCAAAATTTTAGCTCAATTAGATTAATGGTTATATATGTTTTAAAATCTAAGCGTCAATATGATGACGCTGCCCTAACCACGTGCTTCCTCGGTTAGAAAATGCGTTACAGCGGACGGGACGACATGAAGGTCAAGTCGGCAGCGACAACATGGACGCTTAGATTTTAAAACATTCACGAATTTGTAACCATTAATCTAATTCAGCTAAAATTTTGTAAAAAGCTTCTTTAAACCTTAATGAACAACTCCTCACAATACACTCGACTTCCCCTATAGTAAAGAAATCGAAACCAGAGTCGTTCCCAATAGTAAAAAAATTCCTTTCCTCAAATTTCACATCAATTGCGTATGCATCACATCAAATACAAATACAGCCAATCAGATGCCGATCGCAACGCATGTGCAGCAGTTATCAAGTGTTAATTGTGAAATATTCTGTTTAGTATTGGGAACGAAATGTCTTTACTAATTGGAACATGTGGCTCTGGGACATTTCGACACACGGTCCCTGAAGGTGGTGTCCCATGTGGGAGCAAAACGCAAAGCATAAAATGAACAGCCAATTGCAGAACACTTTTAGATTTCTGTCTTCTCAAAGATTCTCTGTCATTGGTTGTTCGTTTTGCGCTTTGCATTCATTTCAACTCGCGATAGTTCAGCCAAAGATATTAGTACCTAGATGCGGCATAGGCCAAGAGTGGGGACATTTTGTAGTGGGGATAACTGCTGTTTAGCCCATATCGAGGTGCTGCCCTCTTCATCATTTTATTGCTACCCTTTGTTTCCATGGTAACCGCGTCAAATCGCGTCATCGCATGCATGAATGAGTCACCGCCAGTGGTGAGAACAAAGATATTTTGGCGAGAGCTCAGCGATTATCAGCGAGCCTATATAGCTATATAACCATGTAGAACTATTCTGAAGGCGGCAAGTGGAAAATTAAGGGAAAAAGTTTAGGGAATTGAAATTAATTATATTATAATAATTATAGAAT
>UCOH01006024.1:0-48697 GCA_900474275.1 Synergus japonicus
AACCAAATTTTTATTATTTCAATGGATTTCGAAGTTTTTCGAAAAATTTCTAGTAATTTCAAGGGTGGTTCTAAAGGGCGTTACTTTGTATGATGAATAATAAGTAAACATTCTTATAAAATTGTATCACTCGTGGTCATCTTTTTGCTCAAAGAAGTCCTTTTCTCAAAGTTTCTCTAGCTTCTCGTTTCAACTTGGATAAAATTTAGTCAAATCACGTTTGATCATGAAGAAGATGAAGGATCAGACCAACATGCTTTAATCTAGATTCGTGTTCGATGAAGACTTAATAACTTCTCAAGCATTGCGTCTTCTTCTTTTCAGGATTTCCCATGGCTTGATTGAACACAGACGAGAATGTGCTCGAAAGTTTTTCTGCTTCCTCCTGAACTTTATAATTAGCTCAGCAAAGAAATAATTCATGCCATATACCAGGATTAGCAAAGTTAACACCTCGATGGAGAAAAGAAAAGGGAAGAGAATTTCGTCCACGATATTTCATCTAGGATCGTAACAAGCCACGAAGTCGTTATCGATTCCACCTTCGCCATTTGCAATTGCATCTCAATGAGATGTGGTCGAACGCATCCTTCGAACGCTTTATTAGAAAAGCGTCGAACACTGGCTCTACTGAATACAGCCAATTACTCCCGCATCGCATCTGATCAGTCAACTATGAACAATATCGCCAGTGCAGTGTGGCGGAAAAATTTCTTAGATTATTTCTCACGCAGAATATGTTCCTGTCCTTCGTCAGCAAGTCATTTCATTAACGAGAATATCGAGAATTTCTCTTCGGGCAAAAATTAAAGCAGTTCAAGCAACGTCACCTTATTAGTTAGCGATGACCACGCCTCCTAGTAGCAATGGACACGCCTCCTGGTAGCAATGAACACGCCTCTAATAATTATTCATGATCACGTCATTTGGTTGTCCAGTCGCTAGGAGATTAATTCTGCAACAAAAAATGATAGACAAATTACATGGTTGACAAAAATCGAGAAGTTAAATGGAAAGAAGTTTTATTATGGCGTATAATAAAATAAGCGCTTCTGGGTGGAAAGCGAAGGAGTCGAGAGGACCCGAAAACAATACACAACTTCATATGAATACCACAAGTAGGGAAATAAGAATTACGGTCGGTCGTTAAGGGTAGCAAACACTTCCATGCCGAAATGGGACTCGTGTCGCAGTCGTTTACACTATCGTAAGTTTATATCATTGGTCGCTGGCTACTAGCTACCTACCTCTACTCCCACCTCCCACCCTCTCCAGCCCCTTATACAACACGATAGTTTCATCGCGAAACTGCTACACGTTCACATCTGTTGCCTTTCCCATTACAGTGCGAGCATATACCAACCCATTTCCAGCGCGGTAAACTCAAGAGTACTCTCAATGCCTTCCACTCCCTTCTATCCCTTTCGACACACAAATAACGTACCTCAACCCTGAACCACCTTGTCGTACCCGTCTCGTCATAAAATCTGGTACGTCGTCATTCATTCCTGAAAGTGACGCCCGTCGTCCAAGTTCTCTTGAACTTTATCGCTTTCTACCTTTTTCGGCGCAAGTGAATCTCTTCTCACAAATTTTTAGCACTCTGAAGTCCCTTCCACTATTAAAAGTCGCCGCTGCACACAACACGTAGAGTTTGTGACCTATTCAATTCCGTAAAGATTCTTCACGGATTTAAACAAATTTTATCGAATGGATATTATTGTTTAATGGATTTTGTATGATTTCAATCGTATCTTTAAAAAAGGGATGTTACCATAAATGTATCTCGAAAATATTAGACACTGTTATCCAAAATCGTTTTAAGGGGGTGTGTCTAAGGGGCGTCGTTAATTGTAAGGGGCGTGTTTAAGGGGCGTGTTTAAGGGGCGAAGACAAGAGACTTATTTAACGAGATTATAAGGGTCGTTAAGTTATAAGGGTCGTATCTAAAAGTAACAAAGGATAGACGCAAATTAACATGGAGAGAAGCAGAATTCAAAGCTCGACGAATGAAAAATGATTGTGACTTTCATGCGAAAATTGAGTTACCTTCTAAGGGGCGTTGTTAATTGTAAGAGGCGTGTTTAAGGGGTGAGGCCAAGAGATTTATTTAAAGATATGTTATAAGGGTCATATTTAAAATTGACAAATATATGGTGAGAATAGAAGCAGAATTGATAACTCGACGTATGGAAAATGATTGTGACTTTCAAGTGAAAATTAAGTTGCCGTCTAAGGGGCGTTGTTAATTGTAGGGGGCGTGTTTAAGGAGCGAGGCCAAGAGAATTATTTAAGGAGATTTTATAAGGGTCGTATATAAAATTAACAAATATATGTGACCATAAATGTATCTCGAAAATATTAGACACTGTTATCCAAAATCGTTTTAAGGGGGCGTGTCTAAAGGGTGTTGTTAATAGCAAAGGGCGTGTTTAAGGGGCGAGGCAAAGAGACTTATTTAAAGACATGTTATAAGGGTCGTATTTAAAATTGACAAATATATGGTGAGGATAGAAACACACTTCAAAGCTCGACGTATGGAAAATGATTGTGACTTTCATGCGAAAATTGAGTTGCTGTTCATGTCTCGTTTAGAAAAAAGCCTGGTTAAACTGAAGCGCGTTGAGAACATAGGGAGACCACGCCACAATATCCAACAGCATTAATTAAACGTTGTTTGTATATATGCTGATGTTCGCTACAATAGTTTTAACCAAGCTTTTACCTCTTTTTCATTCTCTCTCGACTTTGGAGTCCAGACTATCTCTTTTCGCATTAGGTGTACCTTTAGAGGATCTCGTTTCATGCCCTCTCACCATTCTGCACCTAACTTCATTACGTTAATGGCATAATAACCACTGTGGACGGTGAAGAGCTTATGCATCGAAATGTTGATGTCCCTAAACAAAGCAAGAAGCAGCTGAGCAGGAAGAGACCAAGCGAGATAAAATCGATCGATTCAACATTAATATGTATGAGATCTTTGCTCGCAGCTTGGAAGTGCTCTCTGGCCCTCAGAGGTACCTCAGACTGCCGCAAAGTACTACCAAGAATCATCGTGATTGGTGAACCTCAGAGCGAGGAGACTGAGTTTCAAGATTTATCGAGAGCTTCGCGCACTGAAAAAACATTGCTTTTTCCACTTGGACTGAGACTCGAAGACACAACAAGCAACTCCCTCTGGTCCATTCTTCTCTCTATTGTCTCCTTTCTCTCGTGTTTCCGGGCTTGTGGTACTATGGAAAAATGGAAAAATTAAGAAGGCAGAACGCATCGATTGGAGAGAGACTGATACTTCATTCAAGCCCCATTTGGTAATTTTGTAATGAGGCTGACGCCCATAGTACCAGAGGAGATAGAGAATATTTAGGAAACAATGGAGATTCGAGGACACAGAGATGCGCTGTAATTATCTTTAATTGTTGGGATAATCGACTACAAGATTTATTCATTAATTGTGTTAATTTTTCGACTCTTTTTGTACATCACTTATGCAACTCTACATTGATGGAAAGGAGAAATTTCCTGAATTTTACGAAAAAGTTTGAAAAAGCTTAGACTCTGGTAGTCTTTATTATCCATGTTTCTAGAAATAAGTATTCTCTCGTATCAAGAAACTCGCGCATCCTGAGTGTGGCATTATCGGACTTATACTACGGAGAAAACTAAAAGCAAGGAAAAAAGAAACCAATCCCATTAATATGTATAGAGCCTTCAGGGGTTGAACTTGTATTAAGAACTCGACAGGAAAGTTTACCAAGTTATATTAAAACAAAATATACAAACAATTCGAGTGTCTCGCAAGATAACAATAAGTAAAGTTTGCTACAGTCAACTTCATCTTCACAGCCTAGCTGCTTCACTTGATAATTCAGTGTAATTTTAGCGATTATTAATTAATTAATGCAGTCTGCAGGTTGCAGGGCTTGTATAAAGTTTCCTTAGAGAAACTGCGAACGTGACTGTACTAGGATTTTTCTTGTACAGCTTTTCTCTTATGCATCTTCCCTCTTATACATATAATTTCTCTTATACATCTTTTCTGCATTCTGGACCCGAATAAAATTATAATTAAAAATTCATTGAATAATTTTAATGGAACTATCGAAGGACAATAAGGAATGAACTAATATCACATATTCAACATTCTTCCTGTTATGAACCTAGTCTTCATGTTGGATGCTTATCACCAGTAAAACTCGATACCGTAACCAAGTTTAAACCACAGGGATTGCGGCTCTGGTTTGCTGAATTCTTGCAATAGCTATCGCGAATCCCAAACAAACATGAGCGAATTGGTTAGCGGAACTTCTCCCTCTCCCCCCCTGCCCCCTAAACTCGCTTTCTCGTTCGAAGCGTGCCAAGTATTTTCCAATTACGTCTTGTATCAACAATCGACTCGCTTCCGTTTACACATTGTCCACAAGGGAACTCAATGTGAAAGAAAAAAAAAGGAACTCAATATCACCCGAGAACAAGGAATCATGTCCAAAAAAATTTCGTTTTAATATAATAGAATTTTCTTTCTTTATTTCACCTTACAAAGGTGTTGTAATCTCGAGAAAATCTATTTCGAATCAAGTCGCTGTTAAAATTATATTTTTTTAGAGATATTTTATTGAGTTTAGTGAGTTTCTCAAAAGAGGAGACTTTTTCTTTAAAGTTTCATTATCATACTTTTGATCTAATTGAGCTGTTTATGTTCTCATTACAGGTTCTGATTAGGGTTTTTGTGCGCTTTGGAAGTCAACAATAAAATTTGAAATAGGTGAAAATTTATAAAATCGAGATTTTTTGGCAAATATGTGTACCTATATAGTCTATTTTTTCAAAAACTGTTAACTTTCTTTCTTTCTGGAATTTTTTTTTAAGAGAATTTTAAGGGATTTCTAGAAGTTTCTAGGAATTTTAAGTGATTTTAACGAATTTTAAGGTATTTCGAAGGTCTTCATGAAAACCCTTAAATTTTAACTAATTACTTTAAAATTCCTCAAAATCATTTCAAATCCTTTAAATTCCTAAAAAATCTTCAAAATATTTTTAAATTCTTAAGAATCTCATAACATTTTCTACAATCCTTCGAAATTCGACAAGGAACTTTAATATTTAAAATTCGCTGAAATCTTTGAAATTCCCAGAAATATCTTTAAATTCCTTAAAATTTCACTATAATTTTTACAATCCTGTAAAAGTATAAAATGAAATCCTTTACAGTTTCACAAAATCTCTTACGAATCATAAAAATCTTATAAAACCCTTTAAAATTCAATAAGGAACTTGGAACTTCCCTAAAATACATTAAAATCTCTAAATAAAAATTCTTGGAAATAAAAATCTCACAAAATCTCTTACGAATCACAATAATCTTGTGAAATCCTTTAAAATTCAATAAGGAACTTTGAAATTCCCTAAAATGCATTAAAATCTCTAAATAAAATAGTTGGAAACAAGAACCACACCAAATCCTTTAAAATAAAAAATAATTTTCGAAATTTGTTTTAATTCCACGAGAAATATTTAATATCTTTTAAGTCATTTTAAAGGTTTTCAAAAAATCCCGTAAAATCACTGTTAAAAAATAAAAATTCCTTTAAATTCTTAAAAATTCCACGAAAAACATTAAAATTTCTTTAAATTACTTTAAAAATCAAAATTTCTTAAAATTCTTACAAGCTTCATAAAATCCTTTAAACTTCCACAAGGAACTTTAAAATTTCTTAAAATTTCATCAAGTCTTTTAAAATTCCACTAAATTTTTTTTTTCATTTTATACAAATCTCTTTTAATTCCTTTAAATTCCTAGAAACCTCTTAAAATCTTTTTAAATTATTGAAAATCACTTGAAATCATGAGAAATACAAAAAATTTGAAAGAATGCCTGGAAATTCTTTATAATCCTTCGAAATCCTTGGATAGTTTCTAAAATCTGTTAAATAAACTATAAAATCTATCTATCACAATACGACAAAAATAACATAATTAGCATAAATGTCAATTTCTATTTTCCCTGACAACTACTTGCATTTCCCTGACATTTCCCTGACTTCCCTGACATGTGACCACCATGAAAATAATATTCGAAATACCATCGAAATAATAGACACCAAAATTGAAACTCACATCCGGAATGCGAGTGAGAAGAATGAAAATGAAAAAGTACGATCCATTATCAATTCCGGTTGACCAAAGCGGCTTTGAATCGCGTGACTCGTCTTTGACAAAACCACCACCTCTTTTAAATAACCCTTCGCAGGGGGCCACAAACAAGTTCACGTTTACCGAGTATGCGGCGGCGGTCGACAACGAATCTTCTCACAGTGAATCTCGTCTAACCACTATTACCCACTCTTGCTTCAAGGTGTCCCAAAAATCGACCCCCTCCGAAGCTACCCCCAGTAGATCGACCCCCAGCGAATCTCAAGATGAACGACCTCACCTCGACCAATCAAATCTCTTTTCTCGAATTTCCGGGAATAAAGTTCCCTCTCTTGAGCCAATCTCTGGGCCAGATTCAAGAAACTTGGCATGATACGTTACGGAAAGGGGTCTCTGAAAAATCTCGATGTTTGTGTAGATTTTACGAGCACGCGAATGCGGAACCGGCAGCTGTCAGCCGTTTTCGTCTTCTTTATTATTATTTTTCTTCTCCTCTTTCTCCTCTTGCTTTTTTGCTCTTTGTCAGATTCAGGGACGTAGATAATAGAGCAAGAACCCGAAGTAGTGAGTTTCGAAGAAATTTTAAATTTCGAATTATAAATAGGCAGAAGAACATATTTTTAAAAGGTAAAGTAAATATCGAGTTACTTCGGGTCGATTTTCAAATTATTTCAAATTATTTTAAATTGTTTCAATTTTTCCAGTATTTTAAAGATGAGGAATAAAGAATTTTGACATCTAGACTTTTGGTAACATTGGCTTAAGATTAAATATGTTTTTTGCAACTATTTTTACTAATTTTTTAATCATCTTTTTTGAAGCTTAGGAAGAAAGTTTTCGGAATATTGTCACACGGGGTTCGTTCATTTTTGATACACTCCTGGAAGGAATATTTTTATTTGAAACTCTATGGAGAAGATCGTTGTGGTTCATACGTTGGAGCTTTCAAGGCAATTTTTAAAGAGCCACCTCGCTTCCTGACTTGTCGTTTGGGGATTTAAACTGACAAAAATGCAAATCTCTCATGTCGCTCTAGGTCATGGAAACCGTTGCTGTCCATTAACGGGGTTACGTATTTCGCATCCGGATATTTTTGTTCGTCCAGGTGCCAAACGAATTCACAACCACATTTTTTCACATGAAAGGATTTCCGTTTTAGCCAAATTTCGACTTTTTTTTAGTTATCTATTTTAATTTTATGCAATAGTTTTATAAGAATTTTGAGATAACATCTCTTTTGTCAGAAATCTAAAACCCACATTCCCGAAATTTCAAATTTCAATAGAGGTGAAAAGATTCTAAATGCTTTCGAAAGGATTACAAATTGCTAAGGATTTTAAAGATATAAAAAATTTAAACGATTTTAATAATCATAAAGAATTCATAAGAATTTTCTGGAATAAAGTAAACTTTATCTGAATTTATCTAAAAGTGTCACTAATTTTGAAATTCAAACCTATTGGACTTTTTAAGTTCAGAAAATGACTTTCTTAAATTCAGAAATTTTTGTACTGATCTTAGTTCATCTCTGAATTCAAGGTCAGAAAAATTGTAAAGTTTGACAATGTAGAAGAAGAGACAAAACGTATTATTTGAAATTAGGACCCTCTCAAAATCATCTGAATGCCTTAGTTTTGGATGTTAAGGATCTTGAGAGGAAACTGCCAATTAGTTCCTTCTACTTTGAACAACAAGAGAGGCGAGTTACTCGCTATCAGATATCAGTATTCACTTTCAAGAGAATTTCGAGTGCTTTGTGGTAGCCACGTGCGACTCTCCTTTCGAGCTCCACTGCACATTAGTTCTATACTCCTTGAGATCGTATTTAATAATGAGTTATTAGTCGAGGGAATTCTATTATTATGCTTTACACACTCGCTTCTCAAGAATCCATACTTTGAAGGATTTCTCTAGAACTGGGTAAAAACATCTCATTACCTGTTGCATAAAGTTCATTGATATTAGGACTAATATTACTTAGACCAACTATTATGCCTTCAAATTTTTTTTAAAAATGTGCCCCCCTTTTTTAAAAAAATTTTTCCATATCTCATTTTCCCACTTATTTTCCCCAGTCTCCTTTTATCAGCTCCTTAGCCTCCCACTTTTTTCCACCACCTTTTCCATTTGTGCCATTTTCAATTTTCCCATCCCCTCTGCCTCCCTTCTTTTTTCATCTCCTTTTACCACTTTTTCCATCTCATTTTCTCCTCCGAAAAATTTTCCAAACCAACTTTTCCCACTTCTTTTCCCAAACCTAGTCCTTCTCCCAACCCCATTGTCTTCTACTTGTTATTAGTCGTTTTTTACTACCACAACTTTAATAAAAAGTTAGAAAGTTGAAAACTAATATATAAAATAGTGAAAGGCTATTCTGTACATAGAGCTACGCTTAAATAATTCATATTTAGAAAGTCAATTTCTTTAAAATGTTGTATCTTCTAACATTTATTCGCTTTACCATTTTGGACACATCTGAAGGTACTAAATTTTTCCCTGAAATCGTGATGGAGTTTCGTATTAATTTGGGTCGATCGATCTGGCGACATGTGATATTAATGATGCTCCGGACCAGTGCTCACAGGGGATGACGAATCTCTAGGATCAACATCGGTGTCAACGAATGGTTACATGTCTTCCTGATTGACAATCCGGACTCTGAAATTTAAATAACACGATTAACAAAAAAACTACGTAAATTTTATTCTCATTTTCGATTTTACGAGTATTTTGTTTTTATTTCTATATGTTTGCCCCTCAGAGACCAGCGAGACACTTGTCACCACAATATACGGGTATTTCGAGTGGCGTTGGGGGTCTAGCATTATTAGATTTACCCTTCTGAACTTGTTGAACGGGTTGCTTCAGCATTCACAACTCGTGAAAAAACCTCACCAATCGACATGGCTACAATAACCTGTTTACTCCCTGAGGATCAAAACTCGAGGGGGGTCCACTGGGAAGAGACGTTCCAGATCCTAGATTTCAATTTACTAGAGTCGACTTTCTACTTCTTTCATCCTAGTTCCCTTTCCTTAACTTATTTTCCCACCCTCTTCGTCCACCCAATTTTCCAAACTCTTTTCTCTACATTTTTCCCACACACTTTTACAAACTTTTTTTTCCACACACTTTTAAAATATTTTTTTCCACAAAGTTTTCTAAACTCTATTTTTCCGTAAACTTTTCCAAATCCTGTTTTCCTATTTCCCTTTTCCAAACCACTTTCTCTCACTCATTTTTCCGAACTTTACTTCCTACCTCTTTTTCTTCACGATTTTACAAAACCTTTTTCCAAATTCATGCAGAATATAAATATCGCAATAAATAAATTATTGCCCAGAAATAATTGAAAATATATTTACATTACATATCTGCCAATGCAAAATATTAATTCCGAAATACTCCACCGAATTTTACAACTCAAACAGTTGTGTAATCCGGTTAAGAGTCTAATTCTACAATTTCCATTTTGGTTACGAATCTCGTTCCATATATAGAAAAGCATCAGTAGTCAAGCGACCCACATTCGGGAAAATGCTCGCCAGAGAAAAGCGCTTGGAAAACTAGGTGAAATTATCGGAGGAAAGACTGAAAAGATCCAAAAGATTGAAATTTCTATCGAAAAAAGGAGAATTGAATTGACATACTCTGACCTTTCAATCAAATCTCTCGACCCAAGAGAAAGCAAGGCGCGGGAGAAAAATGTGCAAAGCTTTGGTTCGCTTGAAAAAAAAAAAAACAGAGAGGCCTGAATTGATGTATTGCGAAGCGAATTTCAATTCCTATTGAAACGACTGAATCACATTTTCGTGATCCCGATCGAAAAATTTTCTAAGGGTTTGCTTGTCCGACAAAACTATGAGTACTCTTCAAAAAATAAGAAAATAAAAAAAAGATCGATATTCTATCATTTTCACTCAATTGAAGTTGCATTCTTTCCGAGATTTCTTGTTTTAGATTTTAAACTATGTATATTACTTTAAAAAATTGCTTTTTATCAATTTTTATTGTGTGGAGTCGGAGAAATTGTTTGAAATTCTAAGTGACGAAAATTGCAAAAATTTAAGGAATTTTTTTTTTCATGCTGAATCAACGGAGTAGTCGGTGAATTCTTTTTATTCGTATGACATTTTATTCTACACATTTCCGGACAGGTCCGTTTTACCGCGGTCTCTCTTTTTTCTGGCTAACCGAACTTAATTGAAGTTAATCGAAGGTTCCAGTGATCGATCGATTCTCGACTTTACCATGGTAAATGTGAACACAGAAGACTACCTCTCCATCAACCACAAGCTCGATACCCTTTTTTATGTGAATTCTCCGTCACATGTAATTTTTTAATAAAAAAAAGTATTAAAAAGTTTTATCGAAAGATAAGGGAGTTGGATATAATATGACTGATAATTAAAGTATCGTTCTGATTTAGTGATAAATTGCTTCTTTCGATTTTGAAATATCTGTAACGAGGTTTAGTTTTAGTTTAGTTTAGTTTAACTTAGCTTTTATACTTTTAAATTGAAATATGTAATTAAAAAAACAACTAATGAATTTTTCTTTGTTTCAGGTGAGTCGAAGGACAACAAATTCACCAGCTAAAATTTCAGTGAGTGAAAAAAAAAGATAATAATTTTATTTTTGAAAAAAGCCCTAATCACTATTCCAGCCATTAAATTTAAAAAAAGCCAAAGTCCAAAGTTCGGATTTCGTATAGTCTCTACCGAGACTTGATAAAGTTTTTTCAGCTAAAATTCGTTCTTTCCGGTCTCTTTTCCATCGAATTGGTATCTGATTTCATTCAAAACTTTTCACGTTTCGCCTGGGGGTTCAATATTTGGAAAGAGGAAGAGAAAAAGAGAAAGAAGTGAAAGTAAATGAAAGGTAGTGAACATAAATAATCGAAAAAGTTTTCTTTAGATATTTATTTTATATACATAGTCAAAGCTTCGAATTCGTTTTCAAAATTAAAAAAAAAAGTTGCAAAACCTTACCGTTTTATTAACGGTAATCCCCCCATTCAATTTCTTTTTTCCTATTCCAACCCCTTTCTCCATTTTTCACAATAGAAAATGAGAATAATTTCAAATTTTTATTTATTTTCTCTCAAATAAATTAAAAAGGTTGTTAGTTCAATAAAATAAAATGTTTTCTGAACGCCAAGACCCAACCAACTAAGCTCTGGCTAAAAAAGCAGAACTTCCGTATTTTTAAACTTGGCCAAAGTTATATTCAAAATTTATGCAGGACGTAAAATAAATTATCCTTCAGAGAAAATGTCTTCAATTCTAAAAAGCATTTTTCCCTTTCCGGAGAATAAAACTTACCCCGAACTAAAACTCACACTAAAAACTATACAAAGAAAACTAAAACTCGAGGATTGAAGAATATTTCTATGAATAATAAATAGTTTCGTCACTCTACGACTTTTTATCCAGGAATCGATGTCCCGGCATTTAAACCAGCGAGGCGCGTGAATGGTCGTCGAGAACTTGCCATTTGTCATGGCAGACCAATAGCAGTTTTGACGCTAAGGGTCTCTGCTGGGGTCCCTCGCGAGAAATAACCCTTTCCATCTCGGTTAAGTTTTCGCTGAACCTTTCCCGCGACCCCCCAGGAACTGCCATATCAATGAGACTGACCGGTCCTGAAATTCAATGGATGTTAAAGAGATTTTTGAGAGCACAAAATACGAGAGAGGGAGAATCTGATTCAAAAAGGGTCTCCGAGCTTGACACGATTACGAAATATTTTCAGTCACCGAACACTCGTCACCTTGTGCAATACGAAAAAGGAAGTGTCAAAGTGTCTACAAAAATCTCATATTCATTACTCGATCCAGATCTTCCAACTTCTGAAAATAATCCTAAAACCTTCCTAGAATCCTAAAACCTTCAAAAAAAGACCTCCTTAATCCAAAAACCTTAAAACCAACTTCCTAAACCTCATTTTATTTTATCCTATCCAAAGTCGTGCAAACAAGTATTAAACTCGTACAAAAAAAATTAGTGTTCCTGTTATCGCTTCTTTATTTTATATTATTTTTTTTTTAATTTCTTTTCTTAATTAATTTTTTACTTCAATTAAAAACATTTTTATATGTAGATTTTTAGCTCTTTTTTAAAGTCAGATTTGTTCGCAGTAAATCGTTTACTTAATAAAGTTCAGTTCTGCCAGAGAAATTGCTCGGTAATTATTATAAATTGCAAAGTGGCTTCCACTCGTAGTTGTTCTAGTTTACGTATAGCCAACTTTTTAATGAAGCGGGTTTTCGTGGGATAGTAAGTCGTTGAAAGGTCGAAAAAAATATATGAGGAAAGTGGAAAGTCGCAAATAGTAGGTCGTGAAAATTTTCGGATCGCTAATCCTGGCTAACGTCGTCGTCGAGAACGTTCGCGTATCAATCCGGAAATGTCCAACGACGCATTACTCGCGCGCCCATTGGCAGGTGATTGATATGTTTACGGTTTCTTTTTTCGCGGATTCGATTTTCGGTGTGAGATGGATGGATACCAGGGCTGGTATCAGCAGCAGCAGCATCATCAGTTTCATCATCAGAATCATGGGAATCATCAGAATCAACAGAATCATCAGAATCAACAGAATCCTCAAAATCATCAGAACCAACAGAGTCATCAAAACCATCAGAGTCATCAGAATCATCAGAATCACCAGAGTCATCAAAATTCTCAAAATCATCAGAGTCATCAGAATCATCAAAGTCATCAGGCTCATCAGAATCCTCAAAATCAGCAGAAGACTCTGTATGAGAATAATCACCAGAGTCATAGACAATATCACAATAATGAACATCATCAGCAGCTTCAACATCAACAGCAGCAACATTACCATCAGCTCCAGCAAATACATCACTACCAACAACATCATACACCAGATTACCTCTATCGACTTTCACTCCAGGTAACTTCTGGCATTATGTGAAAATAACGAAAAAAATTATTCTGGAACAATGCAAACTTTTGAATAAAAATAAAATTACCCAAATGTTCATTAATGAAATTTAAATCTTCTGAATAGGGAAGTTAACGAAACTAGAAAATTCCGGAAAGTTCCTGAAACACTGAACTTTTCAAATGCCCGAAATTTTGAATTTTTAGGAATTTTCATTTCCGGGTACTTAATATTTTTCGGAATTTCTTAGTTTCGTTATCTTTAAGTTTCGAAAGATTTAGATTTTGTTAACGAAAATAATCTTAAAAATCCTTACATTCTTTGCTTTCTTAAATCTCTTGAAACTCATTCAAAACAGTGAAATATTCGTAAATAACTTTTAAATAATTCGATTGACATTCTTCAAAATCACTAAAATGTTTTAAATCTGAATAAATCTCTTGACAATCCTAAAATCAATTTGAATTCTTTAAAACTTTCTTGAAATTCATTAACATCTTAAAATCCTTTAGTAATTCTTTAATACTACTTGAAATTTCGTTGAAATTTTTTTTAATTATTTACAATCTCTTAAAATCCTTTAGATTTTCTTTTAAGTCCCTTAAAATCTCTTGAAAATATCTTGAAATCTTGTGAAAATTCTGAAACTGTTCTGAATTCCGTAAAAATCCCTCAAAATTCTTTTAAATCTCTTGAAATCTTGAAAAATATCTTAAAGTCATTAAATTCTTCAAAATTTCTTTAAATCCCTTCAAATTCTTTAAAACCATCTAAAATCTTTCGAAATTTTTCCGAATTTGCTAAAATCAATTGAAATCTCTTGAACTCCTCTTAAATTTTTTCGAAGCCTCTTAAAATTCTTTTAAATTATTTTAAATATCCTAAAGTCTAGAAATCCCTCAAAATATCTATAAATTTTTTAAATCTTTACTTTATTTGAAATCCTATAAAATATCTCGAAATCCTTTCAAAAACATTGAAATCTTTTTAAATAACTTTTAAGTAAGTCGCTTGACATTTTTCAAAATTACTAAAAATATTTTGCAATCTTACGAAAGTCCTGAAACTGTTTGGAACTTATTTCTCAACTATTTTTACTTAAAAAGTTACCTTTTCACCCTTTTTAATGGCAGTAAGAGAGACCTTATATTTATCAGCCAGAAAAATTCGGGAATTGTCCGAGAAGTTCGTGGGAAAAAAAGTAGACACTTTGAATATTTAGTCACGAAAATATAAATTAAAAAAACGAGTTTGACGACAGCCTTGTGGTCCATTCTAGCTTTTGGCACTGCATCCAATAGTCCAATACGCCCGAATGCTGTAAAATCTATACTTATGCTTATCATTGCCATTGAATCAAATCTAGTAGAAGTTTCACAAATTTTGCATGAAACCGAGAAGAGATTGGACAAGTTCCAATAACGGAAGCCCATTTTGGTTCCTTTCCATCTTTCGCGTTGTAAAAACAATAAATTATCAAGTAGGTTATTTCTAAATTTTAATTTCATTTTTAATAAATATAATTGCTTGGAAACTCATATTAGGTACAAAATCTTAAAAAAGAACCAAAGCCTAATTTAATAGAATAGAAATTCTTTAATTTAAACCTATTTTCTTCCGTTTCTTATATGAAAACCAAATTGATTTCGTTCAAACCTACTGGAAAAGTTTTCTCGTGATGAAAGATGAATAACGTAATTTAAAAAAAAATTATAAGGGGGTAAAGCACCCCTACATGTTTTTAAAGTTGTACTAAACATTGTTCAATTCACAGGAATAAATTTGTAAAAATATACTTTATACTGGAGACAAAAATAAAGTTTAGGTGTTTCGTCAAAAAACTAAACAAAAAAAAATTAGTGGGGTAACTACCCCAAAACACTTCCTACTTTGTGACTCCGATAATATATACTTTCCTCAGACAAAAAAATTGGGAAATTAATTTTATAAAAATGGAACTGCAATAGAGTACATTCAACAATAATTAAAAAAATTACACAGGGGTAAACCACCCCTTAATTATGTATAAAATTGCAAAATAAATCTAAAATTGAGCAAAATAAATTGAAAAAAATATGATCGCTTTTCAGAAATTTTATTTCTCTTTTCCTCTTTTTTAAACCATAAAAATTTCTTCACAACAAAAAACTTTCGAGTCTGAAGATAAATTTCACGAAATGCTTTACGATAGAGGTCATATTCGTCCCGAAACTACCTGCCGAGTAATGGAAGCATAATTTGGCGTAGGTAACACATAACTCGCTTGCGTATCTGTCTGTCAGATAAGGAATGGCATATTCGGGTGGTGTGGTGGCTTCACGACGAGGGACGAGGAGATTTCCGGTTGTGCATGCCGCGGGCGTAGCAGGCAAATGCCATAAAATCATACGGACACGTCCGAACGAGTTTGATTAATTTGAGCCGAGTTAACTCCACCGAGGATTGGATAAGGAATGGTTGTGATAAATTTGCCACGGTCGTTCCCAGTGTCGCGCTTTCATGCTTTTATAATGAGTACCTCAAGATGGGACTCTGCTTCCTGAGCTTTCAAATAATAAAAAAAAAATTAAATAACTTAATAAAATTACTTATCCGCAGAAGTTTTTCTTCTTTCGAGTTTCAAAACTTTCAGAACTTAGACTTCCTCCAAATACTTCCATCTCCAATTTCCATTTCCCCTAGTTTGAAACTTGGATAGTTTCTAGATTCCAAAAAAATAAAAAACAAAAACGAGACTTGAATCACTGAATTTTCAGAAGTACAAAAAGATTCGGTTTTCAATTCTTTTGAGTAACTTTGTCTAGAATTTTCTTCAGAAGAGAACTCTGTCCTTTGAAGTGGAATCGAGGGAAGAATCGCGGTTCTTGAAGTGAATATAATGCAATTCGTGTTCAGTAAGTAATTGGCAGCCAAAACGCTCAGTAATTACAACTACGTTATCAACGGCGCTTTTAAAAGGGTGACTGGAGGAAAAGTCGATTGCGACAAGATGCGAGAGAGGAGAAATTTGAAAAGAGTGAAAGGGAGAAAAAGGAGCAAATGAAAGGACATCCTAAACAGCAACAGTAATTCGTTCACTGACAAAGGGACTGTCGAACAATAGGGTCTACTTTTCTCGCTTGCTTCAACTCCATCGTTCCTTTTTTATTGCCTTTTACTTTGGACGATCGAGTCAAAAGGAAAAGAGCATCAATTGTTTCTCCAAATTGATTTTCTTCCCTACACAAGGATGTTTCTTCAACCCCGTTGAAATTAAAGACATTTTTAAAAGTACTTTCTCCCCTCGTGCACACGATACTTTTTAAAAAAAACTCGTACAATATCAACGGAGTATACATTTGTACATTCTCATCAGAGAGAATGTATTATTAGAATAGATTCTTTATTTAGAATACATCTTTTTCCATTTTGTCCAAACCACAATCTTTTATTTTGTGTCTGCGTTGGGAACTTTTCAATTAGCATCGAAGTGTGGAAAATTGCTCGACATTGAATCCGGAAAATATGCATTTCGATTTTGTAACTTAACTATAATAGAATTGGAAACGGCAACCCGAGAAATAACTTAATACAGTCCTTGTTATGAAAACTTGTTCATCAGGGATAGCGCCGTAACGAACAATTATTTCGCATCTCTCATGAAGCGCAATCGAAATACAAATTTCAACACCCTCTGCGAATTTGCGTGCATAGCATGAAATTCGATGTAACGTTATTTGCCACTGGATTCGAGCCACGGTTGCAAGTGGCGGCGATACCCGTAGACGAAGTGTCGGCTTTAAAATAAACTTTCAGGATATAATTAGCGTGATACGCACGTTACAGTGGCGTCTGTTATCGACCCATTGTGTGCGACTTTATAATATATACACTGAGAAAAAAATACTCAGAAATCATCAAATATACTTTTAAGTCAATAAATCTTTTCCAAAAGCAGATATTTTATTGATTCGAATATATATACTCTAAAATATATAATATCACTGTTGTATGGAAATGATTCATTCTTGTTTCATTAAAAATTTGTTTGAATCATTAAAAGATCTGCTTTTGAATTTGATCTATTAATATTTGATCTATTCCAGAATATCGTTTCTTCAACGCCTTCTGTCTTTATAACTGTATATCAGTTATTTCGTCCTTTCAACCCTAGATTTGAAAAGCTGTTATTTCGCTCCGTTCTAAAGGCTTCCAAAGTCAAATTTTCAATTTAAATAATTTTCAATGTTGTAAAAACAATTTTTCATATCCTCAAAATTACAATTTTCTATTAGCTGTTTTTTTACTTTCAACAATAGTTCGAAGGTTTCCAGAAATTTTGAGGAATTTGAAGACTTTCAAGTGATTTTTATGAAATTCGAAAAAATTTTGATTTTTAAGAATTTTCAGAAATTTTAATCCGTTTTCATAAACATTATGGCTTTTTTAAGGATTTTATAAAATTTTATGAGACATCTAATAATTTTGACGGATTTTAAATATTTTATGGAATTTTTAAGGACTTCATGGAATGTAATGAAATTTCTTATAATTAAAATGGATTATTTTCAATGGATTTTAAAGGACTTCATGGAATTTGGTAAAATTGCTACTTATTTTAAGGGATTTAAAATATTAAGAAATTTCAATAGGTTTCCAGAAATTTTAAGGGATTTTGACGACTTTCAAGTAATTTTTACAAAATTCGAAAAATTTTTAAGATTCGTAAAAAATTTCGTAGTATTTGAAGTAATTTCAGGATATTTCACGGTATTTTAAAGGATCAATTCATTAAGTTTTAAGAGATTTGGACGACTTTCAAGTAGCTTTTATGAAATTCAAAAAAATTTTAGGATTCTTAAAAAATTTCGCAGTATTTTAAGTAATTTCAGGATATTTCGCGATATTTTAAATTTAAAGGAATAATTCATGAAATTTTAAGACATTATTGAGAACTCTCAGGAATTATAAGGGATTTTAAATCTTGTCGTGGAATTTCGAGGAATTTAAAGGGATTTCAAATGGTTTCTAAGAATTTTAAGAAATTTTAGACGTTTTTCTGATTTTAAAAATATTTCATGGAATTTTTAAAGACTTCGTGGAATTTGGTGAAATTTCTAATGATTTTAAGGGATTTTAAAGGATTTCATGAAATTTGGTGTTTTTAATCATTTTAAGAAATTCAAAATATTAAGAAATGTCCACAGGTTTCTAAATTTTTTTTTTAATTTAACGTGATTATTTTTTTTTTTTCCTTCTTACAACTTCAACTCATTCAAAATCCAATTAATCAAGTTACCAACAACAACATATTCGAAATTTTCGTGATATTTCGTTTCGACATTTTTTTAGAGAGAATATTGATTATCTAGATGGATGCGACCTACGTTACTGTGGAAAAAGTGAAAATCCATTTTTCTCCAGTATAGCTAAAATGTCGCATCATTCATTGTCCGCAGGTCCGTTCATTTTTTAATAACCTTCTCCATGCAACCATCAATTCAAATTTATGAAGCCTCCTTAATAAAGATTCGACACTTTGGAAGCTGAACGAGCAACTTTTTATTGGAAAAGTCGTCTTCAACACAGTGGTGATTTTATTCTCTTTAGATTCATTTGGATTGCAGTGCGTGATGTGGGAAAACAGAAATGGGAAGTTAAAGCGGACATTAATGTTCGAGATCGAGGTTCAAGCACAATGTAACGGCCACATTATTCTCAGCCGGTGCAGTTTCATTTACTGCCGACGGTAAGTTTGCTGATAGGTTGCCTTGGCTGCGGGATATTCATTAAAACCGGCAAACTTTTCCCTTGAACGGGCTTAATTTACAGTCGCGCTTTCGGATCACCCGCCGACAACTTCTATCTCACATTTGCCGGATAAACAACGTTTAAAGCTCCCAAGACAGCAATAACAGCAGCACTGAACTTTCCATCAAGTTTATGAATTATGTCGGTGTGTTTAGGAATGTTTTTAAAGGAAGAAAAAGTGTTCTGGAGTTTTGTGAGGGTTTTTGTGTCAAGAGTGTTGTGAGACACTGATGCAAATCTACCGACTGTCAGACGATCCCTTATCCTCAACATATTGGTAGCTCAAGCAGCTCATAAATATCTCCAACACATGGTGCCAAGCTTATGAACAATAATCCTTGTGCTACCCTGATGTTACGGATGCCTCTCACTCGGTAATTACAGCGACCCATAAACATTCGCCTCACGACTCAATCTCATAGAGGGCAGTAATCATAACTAGTGGTGCAGATGCTTTCGTGGTCATGATCTTCTACAAACATATGTGGTACAAAAAGTAACAATCCTATTGGCATATAATGGCTACGATCTTTTATGATTAGAGTGATGCTTCAATGACCACAAAGTTTCGTATTACGAATTAGTCATAAATCAACTCTCGAAATCGACTCTCAATATTTACACCAACATTTAGACCAACATTTACAGAAACCATAATCCGAGCTATGGTCTATCCGGTTTATCCAAACTTTAACAATATAACTACTGCGAGTTATATGAAAATTTGGAATTTACTTCCGATTTTCATTGATTACGACTAGCATCACGTGAAGGTAATAAAAAAAGACGGAGAGTTATTGTCATGTTTTGATATCGAAATTCTCTTCGGGATCGCCGAGTACCAGTATTCGGTATCGTTTATCCGATCTGACTGTTTTCTGAGTCAATAAACGACGCGACCGGGTAATGGAAACGCGGAAATGAGGGAGCTCACTGTTTGTTTCCATGACTGGAGCAGCTGTATGATAGTGAGAGAGAGAGAGAGAGAGGAAAGAAGAACTGCACCAGCTTTTGTTTTTCATTCGGAGGAAGGAGAGTCATAACTGAATTTCTCGTCACGATTTTTACGACCCTCCCACTCCGGGCTTCCATGAAGCTCGTTACAGCGCCCCAAGACTTTCTTTGTCTTTAGCTTCCTGAAGGGAGTCTGCCAAATAGCCGTAAGGTTTTATTAAACTCCGCGAGAAACACGTGCAAACCGATTTTCTGGAAAAATCAACCAGTGCCTCAACGAAGAATGAGGGATCAAACCAAAGTGGAATGTACGAAACTAGTGCATTTCGAAATTGATGCAACAACACCGAGAGGATAAAATCTTAATAAAGCCCTAAATTTCTGGTCTTTGAGGCGAACAGGATTCAGTTTCGAATATAAGATAGGGTTCTCTTAGTGAAACTCAGTAGTTGGTTTTGAAGAGCGGCGAGGGACGCAGCTGTGCAATTAGTACAATTGTCAGGCAGAAGACAGTTTGTCTACTCGGCTTCCGGCTCGTCTCTCTTATCTCAACACCCTCGAGGTCTGTGTCTCCTTGCGTGGTAATCAGTAAAGCGTAAACCTACCCAGGGACGAGTTTGTTACCGCTCCTGTGAAACGTTTCCACCGTCTGCTGCCGCGGGTAGCGGACCGTACTTTACGACGAAATTAAAATCTTTCACTTGCTACTCGCTACGATAAACGTTAAATTGCACGGCTCTCTTCCTATTCTTCTTCGTCTATAACTTTTCAAGAGCCTCAACAATTTTCTGTAGATTAGTTCAAATGCAAACGACTCAAAGACAATGCAATTACTCGCAATTACCGCATCCATCCACGGCTCGCAGAATTGTACCATTTAGATATAATTACTGGATCCACGAGAAACCACCTTATTATTAGAATCTAGACGTAGGAATGACTTCCCAGTGGATAAAAAGACGTTGACATTCTGAGGACGTCCTAAAGACATCCTTGGGTCGTCCATGTCAGTCCAATTGATGTCCAATGACAACTCATATCTTAAAGATGTCTTTTGGACGTGATGAGATGTCTTTAGAACATCAATTGGACTGAGATGGGAGTCCTAAGGATGTCTTTAGGACATATTCAGGATGACAATGTCTTTTTTCCCACTGGGTTCACGTCGAGACCTAAAGACCCAAATGTTTGAGACCTCTTTCAAGGAATGCGTATATTGCTCCATAAGAAAGTCTTCAAAGTCTTCTGGGTTTAAAAAGTAATCCCCGAGGTACCTATTCCTAAGTATTGCAAGTGCATCACATTCACACTATATGTGGTGCGTTATCACCTCAGAGTACCCATACTTGCTACGTCAAGGTTCGACTTCAAATCCCAATATGTCTAAGTGCTTGTTCAGGTGGCAGTGACTGGTTAGCACCTCTATTACAGGATTTATCTGGGTTTTTTTCCATATTCAACAGATCCTTTGATCTCTTTGAATATGTCATATTGGTGTATTTTTTCGAATGTATCAGCTCTTTGGTACTAACCAACCGTCTCGCATGTTCTAGTTGAGTCCATTCCTCAAATTCTCTACTGGAGATAAGCTTACGAGATACCGAAGTAAGGTTCAGGTTCAATAAGAGACATTAAAGCTTCTTTTTTCTCCAATGTATCCGTTTTTTCATTGCCCGAAATATCCTCATATCCAGACACCCAGATTATTTTAATCCAGTTGTCCGCAGGTGCCTGTAAGATATTTATGAATCTCAAAAATATGTAAACCCTGTTGGAAGTAAAGAGATAGAAATCCTATCCCTTTCTATCTTCTTCTATCTCGAAGATAGAAAAGGATAAAGATTGTTTATCCCCTTCTATCTCTTTCAATCTCCACTTCTCTATCTCTTTTTATCTCTTCTCCATCTCCGTATCTCTCTTCCTATCTCTGTATATACCTATCTATACCTTTTTATACTCTTTTCAATCTCAATTCGCTTTTATCTCTTTTAATCTCCAGTCTAATCCCAATTTATAATTTCCAATTTTCTATCTAATAATTTCTAATTTTCTTTTCTATCTCCATTTAAATCTACATCTACATTTTTAAATCACGTCTTTTCTATTATATTTCTTGTCTATCTCTTTCTATCTCCATCTCAATTTCAATCCACATCCACGCCTATCTCTTTCAATGCCTACATCTGTATTCCTACCTATTTCTCTCCTATTATCGTCTATACCTTTCTATCTTGTCAATAAAAATTCGCTCCAATCTTTTTCTTTTTCTATCTTAAAATCTCCAATCTCCACTTTTCTATATCTTTCAATTTCTCTTTGTTCCAATACTCTATTCTATGATTTATTTAAAAAATTTATTTATAAAAAAGATAGAAAAGGATTGAAAAGAGGAGATTCAAAGAGATAAGCGTGAATATGAATCGAAATGGAGATAGAAAGGAATAAAGAACTAAAGATTAAAAGAGATAAAAGCGAATTAAGATTGAAAAGGGGATAGAAAGTTGTAGTCAGGTATATACAGAAATAGAAGGAGATAGAGAAGAGGGGATTGAAAGAGATAAGAGAGAATGGTGATTGGCAAAGAGATAGAAAGAGATAGACGGGGATAGAAAGAGATACAAGTTTCTAGCAAGGGAGATAGAATTAGGGATAGAAAGGAATGAATTTTTTTGCGAATAGATAGACTAAGAGATAGGAAGAGATAGATATTACCAGACACAGGGATAGGCTGAGAGATAGGAAGAGATAGATATCACCACTTCTGTAGGAGGGCGCCACTTCCGTAGCGGGAAATTTAAATTTATAATTCAGAGACCAGTCAAAACTTTAAGTCCTTAGCACATATCTCAACATAAAAATCTAACTGTAAAAACCCGAGAATCGGAATATTCATGATTGGAGTCTAAACAATCGGCTTAAGGATCGCGCGTCCTTCCGGTTGATATCTTCCGGTCCATGTAGACAATTCAATTACTATCCCAGATGTTTTTTCCCGACATCCTCTTGCGTTAAAGATTAACGGAGCTCTCGTTCCCAGACCATATTCCGGTATCCCTGGGAGCCTGGTGGATGGACTGGCTAATGTAACAAAGGAAAGCCGGGCGTTGCTGGGTAAAACTTAATTACATTCGGCTCGACCACGTAGAACCCGCGATGTTCTTCTTTCTCTGCACCACAGATACGGTGGTTTGTCGTTTCGTACGTGAGGTACGAAGCGAACGAAAGCTGGGAAGTGGTATACATGGGAGGATACATGGGTCTCGATAATTCTATTGAATCCCTTAATCCTCGTCGGTTCGAGGTACTTACATGTTAATATTTAGTTTCCTTCTGCGATTGCAAGTCTGGTGACGAAAACATCGCCTCCCGACACGTAATACCTCCCATTTTGTTCACCTGATGAAAAATGAATACGAGTTTTCGTAAAGTACACGGCTGCGGACCTGCAAGTTTTACGTCCAGAGGGAACTGGAAAAGATCGACGAAATCCAGAAGAGAGACATTAATGTATTATACCTGAAAGTAGTCTTCATTATCAAATAAAGTCGCAGTCGAGTTTACCGAAGCTGATTTATATTTTAATGGGATTACAAACTGGAAGCACAAATCACCATAAATAATATCAGCTTCGAAATATTTCGTTTCTGGGAATAAGATCAAATTTGAATGAGATAGAACGGTTCGAATTGAGAGCGAACTAAACTACTCGAGTTTAATAAGTGGTAAGCAGAGATTGGAGAAGGCTATGCTGACAATGTTCTAATTTAATCATATGCGCCAGAATATGACAGACATCCCTTACGTAACTTCTCATGAATAATCTGAGCGTTTAGATCTTGACAGTTAACTCGCGACCAACACGACTTGTCAAGAAGGAATTCGCATATGCTAGAAATTCAGGGTAATTCTATACATGTAACATTAATTTAGCGTTCAGAGATAACATTTCTCCTCTGGAATTGTTCCACTACCTCACCCTTGCTTCTCTGGGCGTTTGATGCACGAGAATCAAATCTTATTGAATAACTCGATACAAGAGATCAAAAACACCATCTTGGGTTAACCAAAGATGGGTAAATTATTTCTTTGAGGAGTAATCTCAAACAATGCCTGAAACTTGTTTATAATATCCTACTTATAATCCCTCGAAATCCTTAGAAATTTTCTGAAATCTGTTAAATAAACTATAATTTAGTCTTATTATTAAAAGATCAATTTCTATTTTCTCTGACAACTACTCGCATTTCCCTGACTTTCTTGGCATGTAGCCACCCTGAAAAGTATTATACCAACTCGCATATTTCGTTCCTTTGCAGCAGGAAACAAAAGACTAGTCCCCATTGACAAAATTCACAAACCATACGGCGAATAAATTCCGCTATAGAAGGCAGGAACAGACATGTCTTTCAAAAGAGGCGGTCATTAACGATTCTTGAAAAAGCAGGTGCTCCAAGTCGCGATGTGACGTGAAAGAAAGGTGGGAAAGTCGTTCATCCACTCGAAACTCGAAGCTCCCCGGTAAATGACGAGTGGCTCGATGAAAGTAGGTACCCGAGAACGCGAGATTACCTTCGCACCAAGCGCTCGGTAAAAGAAAAACGAATGGAAAACAAACGACCCTGATCGTGATGTGAAATAGCTTTTGATCCGGTACTCCCTCGTACTCGAGTCATAAGTACGAAGCAGGCGCCCCTTTTTAATGATAATAAAACCAGGGAAAATAATAGATCGAACTTAGTCTAGATACACAGGGTGTCCTATGGTAATTGTTGATGAAACTAATCGGAAATTATTTTGAAATCTATATAGATATCAAGATACCTTAAACTGTTTTCGAAAGAAGATATTTTGAAGTTCTGTTCATTTATAAAATTATGATTAATAATATTTCAGGGTGGCCACTCTCTAAATCTGGATCTGTGAAAAGCCACTGATTGACAGTGAAATCTCACTGATTCAAATAACTAGAATCCGGACACTGATAATCAGTGAAAACTTACTGATCCATTCAGTGAACAAAAGTCACTGATTAAATCAGTACAAAGGAATAATGTGGAACGATAGTTGGCATAGTTTTATGAATTCGAAATTTCCATAATTAATGAAATTACAGATTGAAATTGGAACTTGATTTCCATAAATAATAACTAATTACTGAATTGATCAGTGAAAAGTCTCAAATCACTGATTCATGAGTAAAATACTTAATCACTAATTAAATCAGTGAAATTTTCACTAATTCAAATTTAGAGAGCACAAGATTCAATTTTTTCATTTCCCTGACATTTTCCTGAGTTTTCACTGACTTTCAGACAAATTTTTAGTAAAAATACTAGTGAAATTTGTCAAAAATTTCGTATAATATCAGTTTAAATCTTTTCAAATTTAAAATCACTTCACACCACTTGAAATACGTAAAAATTTCTCAAATTTATAACAACCTTGGAAATCTTTTAAAATTCATTGAAATTTCTTGATATTCCAAGAAATATCTTAAAATTCGACGAAATCTCTTCATTAATATTTCATGAAAACGCTTAAGTTTACACTAATTGCTTTAAAATTCCTTAAAAAACGTCAAATTTTGAAGTTTTACTTGGAATTTAAAGTATCCCTTAAAATTCGCTGAAATCTTTTTAAATTCCCGAAAAATATTTAAATTCCTTAAAATTGCACTATAATTTTTAAAATCCTATAAAAGTATAAAATGTCATGAATTCTTTAAAATCTATTAAAATTCCATGAAAACCTTTACAGTTTTACAAAATATCTTACGAATCATAAAAATCTTTTGAAATCCTTTAAAATTCAATAAGAAACTTGGTAATTCTCTAAAATACATTAAAATCCCTAAAGAAAAATTCTTGGAAACAAAAACCTCACAAAATCTCTTAAAATAAATGGAAACTTATTGAAGTCCCTTAAAATTCGCTAAAATCTTTTGAAATTCACAGAAAATGTCATAAATTCTTTAAAATCTGTTAAAATTCCATGAAATCAATTACAGTTTCACAAAATCTCTTACGAATCACAATAATCTTGTGAAATCCTTTAAAATTCAATATGCAACTTTGAAATTCCCTAAAATGCATTAAAATCTCTAAATAAAAATTGTTCGAAAC
This sequence comes from Synergus japonicus, assembly GCA_900474275.1. NCBI lineage: Eukaryota > Metazoa > Arthropoda > Insecta > Hymenoptera > Cynipidae > Synergus > Synergus japonicus. The sequence goes on from UCOH01006024.1 coordinate 25,932, forward strand.
AAAAACCCCACCAAATCCTTTAAAATAAAAAATAATTTTTGAAATTTGTTTTAATTCCACGAGAAATATTTAATATCTTTAAAGTCATTTTAAAAGTTTTCAATAAAAACCCTTAAAATCACTGTTAAAAAATCAAAATTTCTTTAAACTCTTTAAAATTCCACGAAGTATATTCTTGAAATCACTAGAAATACAAAAAATTTGAAATAATGCCTGGAAATTCTTTATAATCCTTCGAAATCCTTGGAAAGTTTCTAAAATCTGTTAAATAAACTATAAAATCTATGCAAGCAATACGACAAAAATAACATATGTAATTAGCATTAATATATGACGATAGAGGTAAGATTGAAAGGGACAGAAAAGTGGGATTAAAAGAGATTGGGGCGAATTTTTATTGACGAGAAGATAGAAAGGTATATGCGGTAATAGGAAAGAGAGACAGAAATAAAGAAGTGGGGATTGAAAGAGATAAGAGCGAATTGAGATTGACACGGAGACAGAAAGGAATAGACTAGAATAGGCGAAAAATAGGAAGGAATATAGATGTGGCGATTCAAAGAGATAGGCGTGGATGTGGGTTGAAATGTAGGATGAAAAGAGTTAGAGGAGATAGGCGAGAGATAAAAGGGGATAAACAATCGTTATCCCTTTCTATTTTAGAGATAAGAGGAAATATAAAGGAATAGGATTTCTACCGTTTTACTCCCAGCAGGGATTTCAATCGATCAAAATTTGGCGCAGCGATTTAAAATAGAGTTCATTTAATTCCATTCACTATCTCCGAGTGTAAACCTGAAAGTGAATATATTCAAACATATTATTTTTCTTCGTGTATTTATCATCCGAATTGGATACCATTTAGAGTTTGTTAAAGACCCTTATTGAAAGGGCGAAATATCTTATTTCGAGCTGAAAATTGTCTGAGAGTGAAAAGCCCTTTTTAAATGAAACCAATCATATCTCTCTTAAACTTTTTTCCTTTTCTTAATAAAAGGTTCTTTGGGAGTTGGGCGTCACTTAAAGCTCTTTCGTATCATACTTGAACTTACTAATAAGAGGTGCTTTTCGAGCAGGAGAAAATAGACGACACAGACGGAAGAAGTCGTTCTGCTTAGGTTTTATCTTATATTCTCAAACAGCATCCAAACTCGTGTCTTCTCTATTTCCACCCTCTCCTGGTCTTCACTCGTCTTATATTCGTCCGCCTTTCGGCTTAACATTCAGCGAAATTACCCCTTGAAACTCAGTGGGAGAAGCGAGCGATAATAATATGGCAATGTAGAACGCGAAATTCCACCTCGAGGAGGAGTCTCCCCAAACTCGTTGGCACGAGAAGAGACACGAATGGGGTGGAAGTGTGTATGAGGTTGTTCTCCGCACTCGCATTGTGCAAGGAGTGCTGGAACTTCATTGGGGAGAAACTGCCAACTACAGATCGAGAGCCATGCAACGTCGTAAGTTTCCCTCTTCTTGCCTGTAAAGGACACGTTGTGCTAATATGTGTTTAAAGTCTCCAGTTTTCTCACACCCTCTTCAACAAAGCAGCGGAGTCGGTTGACTCAGAAATTTTACTCTGATGATAAAAAATAATAGCGACATTATTTGTTAGGTGCGAAAAAATAAGTTCGAATTGTAAACACTTCGCGTATTTAATTCTTAATTGTCGTTTTCCTGAAGAACTTGAAAAACCTGAAAAACGATGAATAAGAAATCAATAAGCTATACGAATCCTACAAACGATTGTTTGCGATTTGTAATTGCGTGAAAAATAGTTCGAACCCGATTTGAGACGATAAAGTGGAAGTCAGATCGCTGCAAAAATTTCCCTTCAAAGCTGTGAGTAAGAAAAAAAATTGCAAAGAGAGATTCCTTGTCACAAGTGCAAAGAAGCAAAGGGTATGCGGAATTGAATCGTCCCGTATCCAAGAGATGGTTTGCTCCTAGATATGACCAGTGACCTGAAAAGATAGTGGTCTGAGAAAAACGCGGATGTGATGGAAGTGCCCGCAATTGGAATGCTAAGAGGGGATGGCGCCGTTTTCTTTTACAGCGGGCACTCCACTTTTATTCCCACCAGTTAAGGACGAGACAGGATGAAAGATAAACATCAGCTACTCAAGAGTTCTCAAGAACTTGAGAACAGATTCGAATTCGCAGTGGTCAAAATAAATAGAAAAAACAAAATATTAACGGGAGGTTCCTATAGAGGATCCTATCTATTAGGATTTGTAAAGTAGGATTTATTTCCTTTCTTCGAGATGAAATAGAAACTATACGAAATTCCGATTTTTAAATTCCTCCCCTGGAGTTAGAGAAACATACGAAAAGAAGCTGAAGTTGGAACTAAAAATAATGTAAAAAGAGTAAAAAGACTGCTGGATAAAAGCGAGTTTTGCTTTTCTAGTAATAAAAACAAGAACGTGATCATCGTTCCGCTAATTTTCTGGGCTCAGTTTGCGTTTAATCAGGAATTCTAGTTTTTACTTTGGCTTTGTTAATTCCCGAAGCGAGGATTTTTTCAATATCCTGACTGTTGAAAAAGTCTTCATTTATTTTTTCTTATTGTTATCACTTCTTTTCGATGAAACGAACCGCCTGACGATCGTCGTTTTCTCTATTTATTTTTCAGCAACAACAGCAGCAAGCGCAACAGCAGGTTCAGCAACAGCAGCAGGCGAATTCACCCGGAAGCGGAAATGGAGGGAAAAGCAGCCCCTCCCCTGGGAACTCGTCATCTCCCGGTGTCATCACAGCATCCAGCAAGTCACAGACTGAACCAAAACCGGTTGAGTGCAATCTGTGTCATCGGAAATTCAAAAATATACCGGCGCTCAACGGTCACATGAGACTGCATGGTGGCTACTTCAAAAAGGTAAAACCTGTTCACTTTTATCCATATTTAAAATATTGATATGTATATTTAATGAAAACAACGGATACGCATATCCTTTACTATTCAATATTTCTATCCCTTTCTATCTTCCTACTTCCAACAGGATTGTTTGCTTTGCAAATCACTAAGAAGAGATCTTTATTATTCATTTTAATTTTTCGCCTAGATCTTGAAAAATTTTCCATCTTCGGAAACAGACTTTTTGATTGCATTGAAAAGAAATTTCGACTGGCAGATCTTTTCTGGACGTTCAGGAAAACTTAACGAGGTCAGAGCTACTGAATGCAGCAGTTTAAGTAAAGGTAGAGATCAGCGATTCTCCAGGCAGGCGATTCTGCTAGTTGAACGCTGATTAAAAATGTCTTAACGAAGGGCCAGCGGCGCAACGGCACGACGTTTATAGAATAGTGCTGAAAGGCTTGCTAAGAAAAGTTCTCTCTCATTCGATTCGGGAGGAGTCGGGGGAGTTCTTCTTCAGAGGATTGGAATCACCCTTAGGGTTGGTTATGGGTGCTGCGAAATCGTGGAGAAACCACCACCTAATGGGTGCAGAGGGCGAAAGAAAAGGGGGAAGAGGAGGCGGAAGCAGAAAGATAAGCCGATGATCGAATCGAAATGAACCCATTAACAAGCTCTTTCGTTTCCAGGTTCCTCCGATTCGTGCTCAACTCACATCCCCTTGTTAAACTCAACCACGATGAGAAACACTCGTACAAACATTGTCTCGAGTTTTCTCCATTATGCAGATTGAATCCGAATGAGCTCGAGTTTTCACCACCAACTCGTACGAGCATTTGTGTTTTCTAAAGTACTAGAGAATTATTGAAAAGTTTCGATGACCTTTGCCACAAATGTCGATTAATGGCGATTCTCCTAGTTTCTCTTCTGCTAGAATTAGCCAGAAGCTCGAGGTATTTCCTTTCATGTGTTTAATCTGTGTTTAAGGATTCGAGTTCAAGGATCAGAAGTTTCAGACCAGCTGCTACTCATCCTTTGCCTTTGGGATTTTCGACTCGAGGCTGAGACTTAGGAGAGAAATTAATTATTATGCAAGGCTTTATGATTTTTTAAGCTAACTATTTAGAAATTTGTTGATTACTTTTGTTGAATAGGGACCAATTATTGAAATCCTTGGAATTCTTCTAAAATCCTTAACAATTTTTTTAATCTTATACCCCATCTCCTTTTATCACCTCAACTCCCTTTTCTAAGGAAGCTAAGTGTGCGAATTGTCCCTACATTTAGAATTTTCGATATAGACATATGAAATCGATAATTATCTCTGGTTTCAACTTTACAATGTTAGAGTTAGCACGTGACGACTGCAGAATTGATGCTTCACATTAAATGTCCAATCAATATTCATGACGAGTTCAATTTGGTACGTGATATATCGAAGTTTGACGTAGGAAATTGAGGTTCGCGAGCGATCCCTATTGGGCCTGCTTGGAGCCATTAGTGTTAGACATCGCACCTATGTGAAGCAGGTCCAAATACGCAGGGAGTAGTACATTCGGTTTCCACCTCATCCGTCGTACCTATTTGGCATATATGTATCAGCAACGAATATCACACACGCCAGAGATTCCATCAACGGATAATCAAATGGTGCCTCAATTAGTTTTGCTTAGTGATTAGCTAATAGGCCGCTTATCTTGAACGTATCAATTTAACATCCTTCCTTCTAATTTACGACAACTTGCTGTTTCGTCTCCTCATTCCTCATTTCTCGTCCATCGCTCATCTATCATCTTGCAGGGTTCCTCATTTCTATTCCCCTCACGAAAGCTCAAAAGGACTTCTAATTAATTAATTTACTTATTCTTCTAGGATTCCGAAAATAAAAAGAGTGAAAAGAAGGAAGTCGTTGGACCACCACTTCAAACTGCTTCCGTAAGTGTGAGAGCCCTCATCGAGGAGAAAATTATTCAGAAAAGAACCACAGGTGAGTTACAATTCATATTGTAGCCTCAAACTTATTTAATACAATAAAGAAGAAATTTTCCAAATCACGTGATACTTGTAAACTCTAGACTAAGTTGTTTCCACTCTACTTCGCGCAACGGAAGAGAGGGAGTTATTCCCACTACCGTCTACTCTCCGTGGCTCGAAGTGCAGACCACTCACATGCTAGTATTATTTTTTTTCTTAACCAAAAGTTATACAATTTTAGCTTTAAATTTTTAATTGCATGTGTCTAATCCTTGTATTCAACATAGCTCATACTGTAGATCTATAGACTGCCGAACATTGTGATTTATGGATCGAGTACGCCAGAATATTTCTCGCATTGTCCACGTAGCGGTGATAAATCAAAGTAAGGGGAGAGCGCCGCGAGCGCTTTTGTAACAAAGTGCACGTCGTTAACGATTTATGCGAGAATCCTCTCGTCCTCTTTTCCTTCTCCCTCCCTGCCACCGCCTTCGAATGCTTTTGGAACTGAAAAGCTCCGCAAGATCTTCCAAGAACAACAAATGACAACGAAAGTTGACAAAAGCTTCCCAAAAGTCCTTGAGACTTCCGGAATGAAAGAAAAATCGACGTTGACGTATCTCCTATTTACGAACCATTTAGTGGAAATAACTCGAGTGTCATTGTTGTCACGCTTTTGCTTCAATTTCCGCACGCTCTGCAGAATCGAAAATTCAATCGGTCGATAAATAATTTTCGTCGAACGTTAAAGTGCTCAGTGGTTCGTACAAGCCAGACGTAGTGCTGACAATGCTCCCTGTTTGCTCGAACCAATAAAGATAAAGTGCAACATTTCCCAGATAAAATTCAATTCGGAGGATTTAAAGGTGTTGGAACCAATTTCTAAACTCAAAAATCAATTTCCTCATTTTTGTCAACAAATACTATAATTAGACATTTGAAAGATTATATTTGGAGCCTTGATTTCGAATTCTTCGTTTTGTGGAGAACTTGTTGAAATTAAATATTTCGTTGCTCTGTAGACAAAGTTCTATTTCAAAAAAGAGTTCTAAGAATATTTTTGATTCCCTTAAAATATCTTAAAATTCCATGAATGTTACATTGAAATATTATTGAAAAAGAGTTTTTCAATACCCAATATGTGAATCTTGATTTGCAAAAAAAGCAATTTGCATCTCAGTAATAGTGATTTGTTTTGCCACAGGGAGGCAAATTGATTGTTGCAGCTATAAATTGGGAGCAACAACCAATTTGCGTCGAGTTTTTTTTCCCAACGTGGTGACGCTTTATATGATGATCAAAGATATAGAAATGAGAGAGAATTTTTTTCAATATAAGGGAATTGGATTATTTTTTCGGCTTTTGAATCTCATGGAGGAATAATTAGAAACTGCGACCACAATAATTGAGAGAAGATCATATATTTTTTTATCCCTCCCCTCAAAAAAAAGAAAGAGAGAAGCTAAAACTCAGAGCAGGGGATAAAATGGACACCTTTAATGTTTTTCCTTTACTGGTTTCCCCTCTTCAATTAGCGGGATGATAATCAATGTAGACGAAGGAAATCATAACAGACGGAGAGTGAATTTGTGTTTGATGAAGAATGTGAGTTCGATCGCCACAAAGAGCAATGTACCTTTTGTTCTCGATTCCTCCTACTCATCTTCTTTCTCATCTTTTATTTATGATCTTCCCTGCACCCTTTGCCTGTTTTGTATTTTGCCTAACTTCTCAATGATTGAAAAATGAATGTACAAATGCTCGTTAGTTCATGAGTCCGTTCATCCATGGCTTCGCTTTTTTCTCATTCGATTGCGCATCAGAGTATTTTTGCAATAAGTCATTGAACTGAAAATTTCAAATCGAACTGAAACCCCTCTCGAATGCGATCGTTCACCGTTTCCTGTCAATTTAATCAGACAGAGACATCCAGTCGAAACAAAGTGCTCAATTGATGAAAAAGAAGAGGAAAGAATATATAGTATAGTTCCTAAATGCCTCAAAGCACTTCTTTCAGAAGTTCAATTCTAGGGATGGAGAATTTAAATCCAAATGGGCTCAGATTTATCTCCAGGGTTTCATTAAAACCTACTTAGAAATGCAAATTGCTTGAAGAAGTGACAATCATTCCTGCTTGGTTTAAACGTTTTCCTTAAATTTTTTATTCTCAATTCGATTTTCTTTTCAGCATCAGATGCCAATGCAGCTCAAACGAGGTCGAGTGCTGCTGCATTTAACAATCAAGATAATGCGACTCCCCATGTTGGAAAAACTAATTTTGCTGTGCCAGCTCCTCCCCCTTTGGCGAGTGGGGAAAAGACAAGACGACTTTCTGATGGGGATCATTTTCGGCAACCTAATGTCACAATCACCGGACATGCATCTGTTCAGAAGCAATTGCAGGAAGCACAGACTCAAGCTCAGGCTCAAGCTCTTGCCGACCTGATCTTGAAGGTATGGTGTATATGATTTTTTTAATAAATTAAAAATTTTGGAAGTTTCTTGAACCCTATTGCAATCTTTTGAAATCATAACAGATAAAACAAAATTTTTAAACCTATTAAAATCTTGACGAATCCTTTCTAATTATCGTAAAATCAGCAGGGAACGACGAAGATGGCAGTCAAGAGAGCAACATCAGATCCAGGCCAGAGAGTCCAACTTTCCTATCAATCGCCGGTCCAAACACCAAATAGCCAGCCTCCAAATCAAAATCAAACTCAAATCCAGCCAGCAGTGACAGAAAGCTTCACAATGACAACTGGTTACTCTGAAGACGGGGGCTACTTTAGCCCCAGTTTGCAGGACGAGGTTTTTCAACAGGTCACGGCTGTACAAGACAGTGTATTACTCCATGCGACCCAGTTGGATTCTATTCAGGTAAATGTTTTTTATCAAAAAATTTGAAATTAAAGAGACCACGATTAACGATTGCGGAGTTCCTATTCAGTTTCCTTCCTTCCCTAAGTCTCATGCTCGAAATTCTCAATTAGAACCGTTTGCTTTGCACCGACTCAGCTAAGAAAGAAAATCAAAGAAGTCCAGGAAAGGAAAGGAAAGCAAAGGCATTTGCATGTTCTTCGCGCATATTAAGACACGATATTCCAGATCCTTTGACACTCAAATTAGCCCTCGTCTCATTATGCATTCCGCGTCGAGCGTTGGCAGTGGAAACGTTTTAATTTCAATTAAGGCACGGGCAGAGCCAGTACTCAGGAATCTAATAAAGGAAATTATCTGAATACTTGCCGTCGTACGTTTCCAGCTTTCTCTAACTTTAAAAACCTGAACGCTCTTCTTTTATTCTCTCATACTCACGGTTTTGATGTCCTCTCGAATTCCCAGGATTCCAACTTTTGTTTGTCCTCAGATTCCCCTTTTAGCGTTTTTAACTTCGGAAAACTTTGCTATGACTAATTTAGTTCTTGTGATGATTTTCCTTTATAATTGTTTCATCATAAGTATCTAACCAGATTTTCAAATTCCAGTTTCAGGCCGCTGGTCTCCTGCAGGAACAGACCTCGAACGAGCAACTTCAGGATATCGCTCTAGAGGATCGCTTCTCCTCCCAACACACTGTCAACCCAGACCTTCAAGCTCTAGTGAACTCTCCTCTTCCAGATTCCCTCGCGGAGTTCAGCACCTACGGAGCCCAATTCACAGAGAGTCCTCACACCTTGCCAAATCAATCGCCCCTACCTTCACCTCTCACGAGACATGACAGTCCCAGCTTTACCTACCCAACTCCACCTGCCAGCCAGGAAGGTCTTTTATCCGGAACTCTTCCTCTCCTAAGTCCTCAAGAAGACCCAGAACCCGTGCGACCGGTCTCTTCTCCTCTCTCAGCTGCTTTCTACACCACAACCATGTCTTCAGCAGAAGCCGTAGAGGAAGCCCTAAGTGAAGTTCTTCCCGGAGAATCGGAGGCTGACGCCGATCTCTATGGCTCAGGATCTCCTAACCCTCATTCCCCTCTCCCGAGTCCTCCACCATCATCCGTTTCTTCTCCAGGACCAGGAAATTTTTCCTCGTCGAGCTTCCCTGTTTCCCCTCATCACGCTCTGCAGAACCAGATGATGCCAAACTCCGAAGATCCGCTTCTATCTTCAAGCCCGAAGGACTTTACAGGTCGGAGGAAAGTGGAATTTCAGTCCTACAAACTAATCACTAGTCAGAATCTGATGGACTTTGGACTAGGAAATGGAAGCCTAGCTGGCATCGTCCTAGACAACAACGGAGAACTTAAACTCATCCAGACTGCTGGACTTCAAAAAACAAACGTCTTTGTTCAGGCGGGATCCTTGAGTCCAGCTCTTGCTTTCAGAAAAGAGATCAGATTAGCTGCCCCAAAGATTGAACCGAGTGGGATGAATATGGGAAATTCTGGAATGGGTGTTCAGAGTCATCAGTTCCCGGGTCAGGTTCATCAGCAGGCGATTAACCCGGCGAAGTTTCTGATCCAGACGAACCAGAAGAATTTAAAGCATAAATCTGGAAGTTTGCCGATTCCGGTGGAGCAAATTAAGGAGGAACTTGATGATGATGTTTTTTTAAGTCCGAGCAGTGTTTCGACTGGAAATTCGGCGAGACACTGTAGAAAGAGGCCGAGATTGGATGGTCAGGGTATGAGCAGCTCGAATTCTTATCCCTCAAGATTAAGAAGAGCTTGCGATCGACATTGGGATAGTAGCTACACTCCACCGCCGATTTTAAATCCTTCTAGACCTGGATCAGGATTGTACGCGAGACTGCATCAATACGAGAGAGACTCGGATTTTAGTTCGGACGACTCGCAAGGAAATGATGGACCACCACCGAGAATTAATATTGGCACGAGGTATCAAGCGACGATACCAGCGGTGGGGTGCGAAGGAGATAAGGGAAGAGGTGTTCCAGAGGCCGATCATCTACTTTGGGATCCTGGTATAAATGGTCTCGTCACTGATAATGAATGTAAGTTGACTGACTCGTTAACTTTAAGTGAAGTTCATAACCTGATGATTTCCAAGATTTCAAAATCTTAGGAGAATTTTACATGTTTAAGATTTATGAAGCTTTAAGATCTGCCCTCAAAATGAAAATAGCCGTAATTGCAGTTCAAATAAGTCCCCTGAAACTTTTTCATATCTAAAATAATATTGATAAAAGCTTTTTTTTCTAGTTAAGTTCACAAAATTTATTATGTATGTCGCATTTACGCCTATGCTCATTTGAAAAGCAGAGAAAGTTAATTTTGTTTATCAATCAGGAATTTTATTATTTAAATTTTTAGATACACTATCAGGGAATTAAAGATTTTTAAAGTATTCAATGCATTTCATCTTAAATTCCTTAAAATATTTTAAATACATCGAAATTCCATAATATCTATTCCAATCTTTTAAGCCGAACTCCCAGAAATGGAATGAATTCTTTTAAAATCTCTTAAAATTTTTTTAAATTAAAAAAATGTTGAAATTTTTTTAAATTTCTGAAAGTTCAATGAAATATTATATAGTTATTTTAAAATACATAAAAACAATTTAAATCCCTTCAAATCCCTAGAAATTCCATAAAATTTCTTGATTCAAAATTTTTAAAATTCGATGAGATCCCTATAAATCGATCGAATTTTTTTTAAACCCATGAAATATTTTGAAATCTCTAAAATCATTGCACAATTTCATAATTTGTTATCGACACGAAATCTTATCCCTACACTAAGAGAATCCTCTAATTCCTAAATTTTTTTTACAGTGGAAATGTATCTGCAATTTGCTTGCTGTGCTTCTGTTCCTGGCGGCGGAAGGAATAAAGAATATGCCCTCCACCTTCTCCACATGTGCAGAGGAAATATTCGCGTAAGTATATGTGTCTGTGCGTTTAAAATAAAAAGTATCATTAAAATTTATAATTTTCTTAAACTTAAAAGCTGTAATTTTTAAAATACTGAAAATTAAAAATTTTCTTGTTGTCTTAGGAGGCGATGTTAAAATTAATGAGACCAACACCGTCGTTACCACCTGAACATCCTCTTCTTAGTTACGAGTTCCACGAATCCGACCGTTGGACGCCCCATGAAATGGACGCGTTTTATCAAGGCCTGCTAAAGTACAACAAAGACTTCTCCGGGATTTCGACGGAAGTGGGGAGCAAATCCGTGAAACAATGCGTGCAATTTTACTACCTCTGGAAAAGACTCTGCCCCGAAGAGTACAAAAGGCTGCGGGCACGACATGGAAAGCCAAAGATCAAGACCGAGAGCAAAGATAAGGACTCTAAGGACACCAAAGAGTTACGCGATGCCATTGCTTCCGTTACGGAAATGGATTTTAGCGAAGAAAAGTCCATTCTCCATCGAACTTTGGTAACCACTTCTTTCTTTTTTCCTCTCCTAGTTCAAACTAACTTCCAAATAATTACCTCTTCAAAATTAGCTTTAAATTTTTCTATCTAGCGCTGAAGGACGATAAAACCATTCTCTAATCTTAAAATTCGATTTTCTCATTTTACTCAATAAATATTATAATTAGATATTTTTTTGCTCTGTACGAAAATTGAGATTTAAAAAGTGAATAGGGCTAAAGAGCGAAAAAGTATCTAGTTGTAATATTAATGAAGCAAAATGAAGAATTCAAAATTTTGAGATTAGAACTTGGGTTCAATACCCTTGGAGATCCTTCTTCTAGTTTCTAATTCTTAGTCACTAATTTTTCGAATTTTTTACAGTTACAGACAAACGAAAGGGAAAGTTCGGCAACTCTGACAACGAGTGACGGCGAGCTGAGGTTATTTGCTTACGATTGTCCCGACGTGAGTTTCAAAATCCGCCTCTGCTTCCATTTGAATATAACTGATTCTCCATTAAATGTGTAGTTTTAGAGTAACGATAACGTCCGACAAAAAAAAATACAAGACTATTCTGTCGAGACTTAATCTTGCTTCGCTGTTTTAGGGGTGTTGGGTTCAGGTTCTCATTTCAAAACTCAGTCTTAATCTTCCTTAAGGACAAATTTTAAACTATGACATCACTATTTATCGACTATTTCCACTAGATCTTTTCTTTAGTTTAAAAATCTGAAACCGAAAAAAATATATATGGTACGCTCGGTAAATAGAGACGTCATAGTTTACCATTTGTCCTTAACGAAATATCACAACTGGATATTTTTTCGTTGTATACGTATATTTTTATATAATAAATGAATATTACTACAGATTTAAAAAATATCTACGTGTAGTATTCGTTAAGGAAAGTGAAGAATGCAAATTTTGAAGATACAACTTGAGTCCAGCGCCCTTAAAAGTTTTAAATAATATTTATTTTGTAACTAATTCTTACACGATGTTACAAATTACAAGTTACAAATTGCAACTTACATATAAAAGTGATAAATGTGGCATGTGATTGTGATTTGTCGTCTCTGTCGCTTACTACTTTTGACTAATTGTAAGACCGAGTATATTTAAAAATTTTTTCTGCGTTGTGAAGCTGTATTTAATTAACTCATTGATTGTCTATCGTCTCGTTGACATTGTTTGTTTGTGTTGTTGTTTATTTTGGCTTTGTGTTTTCTTTGTGTTGTCAGAGCTTTAGAGGAACTGTAACAGTAAAGATGCAGTCCGGGGGCACCCAAACCGCCAAAGTCGGCAAAACTTGCCGCGCCACAGTCAACACCAACTCACAAACTCACACTAGTTCTGAGCAACATCTACCCGTGCCCACCCTACTTCACTACCCCTGCAAGATTTGCGGGAAGTAAGTCTCTAATCTCTAATCTATAAGTCAGCATCCTTTTTTCATCTTTGACGGCGGTAGCGGCAATCAAGGATAAAAAATTTAATCAGGAAAATAAATATAAACTTACTTGTATTTAGAGATTTACAATTTGTAGGAAAATTAGAATTTCATGTGAAAATAAACTTTAAGGTACTATGCAACTATGCAGGTCTACCTGCATAGGTAGCTGAAACACTTCAAATGCACTTTCATATAGTTTCATCGGTCTAGAATTTCACAGAAACCTCTTCAAAACTCTATATACACAAATTGTTTACAAATAGATAACATCCAAAGGAGTTTATTACTCACAATTTTGGAAATCATGAAGTTTAAGCGATTTTAAAAAAGTTTTAGAAATTATAAATTATTACGTGGAATTTTCTGATATGAAGAGTTTTTTTTTAGTGAACTCTAAAGATTTCATGGAATTTTAGGAAATTGTAAGAAATTCGAAATTCTAAAAATTTTCAGATCACAACAGATTTTTTTAATGAATATCAAAGTATTTGAAGAGATTTCGTGGAATTTAAATAAATTTTAGAAAGCTTTCAAAAAAATTCAAAAGATTTCTAAGGATTACAAAAAAAGTTTGCAAAGATCTCAAAAGATTTCAAGTGATTCCTGAAGATTTTTACAAATTTTCAAGGATTTTGTGGAATTTTCTTATATCAAAAGATGTTCTAAATAAACTTTACGAGATTTTATGAAAATTTAAAAGATACCCAGAGATTTCTAGGATTTAAAGAAGCTTATAAATTTTTAAGGTTTTCGTGAAATAAGATTTTCAAAAAAGTTTGCAAGGTAATTTAAGATTTAAAGAGATTTCAAGATATTTTAAGAGTGATCAACCCCTCGACAGCATCTAACTTTGATTTGCTTTTACATGAATCATTTTCAGTCTAAAATATTTAAAAAAAAAAAATGAAGCATTTGCAGACTACAATTACTGATTGTTTTCTGTCAAACTTTTTCTCAGTACTTTGTAAGAATCACTAATGCTTGTTACTATCCCTTAAAACTTTTGTGTCTGTGCTTTTTCGTACTTAGTTTTAATGTTAATTTGATGTTGATTTGATGTTTATTTGATGTTGTTATCTTTTTGCCCATTTAGTGAATATATTTAGTAAGTACTCAAGAATGTAATTAATATTACTAAGAATTTAACTATTTACTAAACAAAAATCCTCTTAAGTTCGAACCTTAAAATTCGATTTCTCCATGTTACTCAATCAATACTAGAAATATATTTTTTTTTCCACAGCGATAATGTTTTTCAAAATAGAAATTTGCTTATACAGCCGAAGAATATCTAATCATAATATTTTTTAAGTAAAATAAAATCGAATTTTGAGGACACCACTTGAGTTCAGCACCCTTAACTAATTATTGATCTAATCAACAAAATAACTCTCTTAATGTCAGAAAGATTCTTTTCAACTTTCTACTCAAATTCCAGATATGAAAATAAATATCCAAGATTATAAAATCAAAAAATAGTCCTTCCAACATGCTTCATCAATTTTCGGGAATCATACAGAAAAATCGTTTTAAAATCTAAATTAGAATCCTCACAAGAGCACAAAATCGCAGCGACGTAAAAAATTTAATCCAAAAACTTAATCGCTCTCCCTTTTTTTAACAGAGTTTTCAACAAAGTGAAAAGCAGAAGTGCACACATGAAGTCTCACAGGCCAATGCCTTCTCCCGATTCAACGGGTCAGGAATCTAAGAGGCCACCAGCTCAGCACCAGCAAAATACTCAAAATTCACAAAGTCTGCAGCAGAACTTGCAGCAGACCCACGGCAGTTCCTTGCCACAGGACTACAGTGGCTGCGAAAGCAGCGTTCCGAATTCAACTCATTTATGGCACAACCCCACGAGACTCAGGCCACCATAGGCGGAGGCTCCAAGCACAATGGAACTTAAGTTACCTTTAAAACAGGCTGTAATGATAAGGTAGAAACGTCCTCTGAGCGAAATTTTGTAAACCGCTGTCGCGTTTCTACACTCGGGTGGGAAAAACCTTCCTAAACCTGTGCCAAGCTACAAAACTCATCCACGAAAAAGACACGTACCTTGAAGAGAACAAAAAAAAATAAATAAGTATAATGCACAATAAGATGATAAATGAGTATGTAAAAAAGCAAATGGGAGAGCGCAGAATTCAAAGAGACTCTGTTCGGCGCGAAAACAGGGTATTTAAGGAAAAGGCGTTCTGATCAAGGTGAAAGTGAAAATTCGATGTCGGAAAGATGTCGAAATTTTCGAAGCTTCGAGATTACTTTGAGGCTTAAATGGCCTAAAAGTGGCGCGAAGATCAAAAGAGAGGAGCCAAGCTTGTTCAGCATGATTATTGTTCAATCGCGCATTTTGTATCAATCTAGCATGTGAGATGTGAAATCTTATCAGACTGTGCCACAAGACATTATTACTCTGTTACCTGTTGCGTCTTTCTGGTACTTCGGACTTTTATTTATTCTTATTCTTCTGTACACTTCTTCCTTTCGAAAACTAGCGAGCCCTTTTCGAAAAACTACACCTGTCGAATTCGAGTTGTTATTGGCATAAATTCACATATTGGTTTCCTATTTTTAGATCGAGAAAGAAACTGATGTTTTATTCAATGACGAAACTCGAAAGTTTTAATATTTATTCTCTTTTATTAAATTTTGATGAATTTATTTAGCTATAAGAAACTAATTGTTTCAGGTAATATTTAAGCGAAGAAATAGAGAAACATATTCTCATTTCTGTATTTTGCAATATTTATACATTTTTTAAATGAAATTGATAAAATTTAGAGATTTTTAAATAACGTGTTAAATTTCATTGAATTGTAATTTCTCTTGTTTTCTCTCTCAGGGAAATATCAATTTCTAAACAACATGGAAATCATGAGAGTTCAATTATATAAAAATTCAAAATTCAAAAAACTTAAACAAAATCCTTCGCAATTTTTTCGTTAATCCCATTAAAAAATCCCTGAATGAGAATTTCTGTCAGCAATAGCAAATCGTCGAGAATGAACTCGTCGAAATCCCAATGAAAGAAATGAAAAACCCTTGAGAGAGAGAGAGAGAGAGAGGCGGGGGGGGGGGGGGGCGAAAATGAACGGTGAATGAAAAAATAGCCTGTACAAACTTTCCCTGATTGGTGTACGTTTAATCGAATTGAGTTGCTCCTAGTTTTGGTGCTTGTTGCACGTTTATTTGAAATATACGTTAATTAATTGAATATTTCTAGACTAGTTAGAAGAGCGGCGAAGAAATTTGTTGTGGTCGACTCAAGTTTTATTACCTCTATTACATCTGTCGATATTTCATGAAATCGAAATATGTATATGTGCATAGATAAATGGATGTATTTTAAAATTATGTATATCTTAGGCGGTGAGTTTTCTAAGAAACACGCAAGATACGTTGTTCAAGTTTCACGAACCAATCGACTTTGTCGAAGCGAGTTAGATAATTCTGAATATTACTCAGTTTAAAAAACTTATTATTGAAATCACTACGTGTACATAATACGTGTACATGCCTGTACATATATACGTGAATGTCTATACGTACGACTAAAGTGGATTTTAATGTTAATTAGATAGAAAATAGGTTGTTGTAGGAGGGATCTATATATATATATACATATATAATTCTTAATTATTATATATATATATATATGTCTATATATATAAATATATTTATTAATAGGTATATTATACACTTTGCTTGGTTTTTCTATTTTACTAGGGCCTACGTGGTGAGACTCTTGCAAAACAATGAATCGCTTTTCTTCAAATCTCTGAACTAATATTTTCACTCTATTTTTTCTTCCAATTTCTTTTTTTTTTGTTTACGAATTCGGAAAGACGAGAATTTTGAAAGCAGGGAGAATTACAAATCGCGTTTGAGTTGACAATCAATTTTTGCGAAGAGAATTTCAACGGGAAATTGGAAAGGCTCAATAAACTCTAATGTGTAACATATAATCGATATCAAGTTTCGTTAAAGGAAACTCTAAATTTTTGTTCAAGAGGTTTGCCAATCGTAGACACTGCGTGATTTTACCACGAGGATATTGTTATTCATTGTTACTGCTCTCCTTTTTATCGACTTTTGCCATTGAAATAAATTTCACGCTATACATTTTAACTTTATAACATTTTCTCGATTTGAAAGAAAGGCGAGTGACGGAAGGACTTTTGAAAAAACGCATCATCTCTCGGTGACTCTTTTTTATTATTGTCCTTTTGATAATTCGAACCTCGAGGATCGAAAAAAAATCGAACGTCGATGATTTCTAATAATGTGCTTTAATTTCGAATATTTAAATATATATAGAAGTAGGGTCTTAAGTCTTAACTTCCTCTTTTTCCAAAGATTAGAGCAAAATCTAAAGCAACCTGAAAATCAAATGGTCCGGCCACATGATATATATATTCTTCTTTTAACGGGTCACAACCAGTCTTTGTCGCGTTATTCTTACAATTTTTATGCAACAGAATCGATAAAATTGAATTTTTGAATAAATATTTTGAATCGTAACCTTCCGAAGACTGACGTGAACCTTTTTTAAAAAACCTGACGTGAGAATCGACGAAATCTCTAACAGTCTCCAGCGCTATAGACACCCTATAATATAGCAATCTGTAATAATACTACAATTAAGAATCTATGAAGGATTTCGAGTCTTAATATTAGTTTGTTTTTAGAGATTAATAGAACTTGTTATACTAATTCCGGGGAAGTCTCGGGGTAGGTCAAATGCAACAAAATTAGCAGACATATCATTTAAGACAATACACTTGTTACAGAAACTAAGTTTCTACTGATATAATTATTATATTATCATATGTAAACTAATTATTAAACTCTCTTAACTATATAGATAGTTCTAGTAAATACGCTCTCTTCAAATCCAGAATGCATCAAATTCTTGATTGAAATTAACTCTCCTCTCTCCAATGACTGAATAATCCTCGATTTTTTCGTCAGGGACCCACAAATCTAGTACGGGACTTTTTCGGTGTTTATAGAAAAAAAATTGTTTTAAAAAATGCACTCTGGATTTGCATTGACTGCGCAAAATGTCGAGCTCTGGAGGCTGTCGAGAAATGAGAAAAATAATATTGTGAATAGGGCCGGCGGAACAAATTTAACTTTTTTAACTCCCAGATGTGGAGTTACGAAAGTAAGAATTTTTTTCTGTTTATAATATCTAATACTGGTGGAAAAAGTTGAAAAATATAAAAATATCTTCTAAATTTCTAAGTGTGGAGTACTCCTTCACTCCACAGTCCACACAGTCTCCGCCGGCCTTGATTGTGGAAAAGAATTGAAAACGAAGCAATGAAATTGTAACGAAGACACGCATGAATTGTACAAACGAGTCCCTCCACGTCACAAGAAATTATGATACATATATAAATATATATATGGAGAATATATATATATTATATATTTAAACAAAACGATAAATATGTGATGTAATTAAATGGTATGTGGTTTATGGTATTACGTATTTGTACATAGGCGGACCCGTGCCATCAACTAGTGAGTTGTACCGATATTTTACTGCCATTGAATGAAAAATTTTTTAATTTATCGCAGAATTTGTTTACTAATTTAGAATATTCTCTAGTTTTTCTCATTTCCCCTTTTTGTCGTCACCGGTGATTGAGATTGTAAATCGAGAAGCTTGTAATCATCAT
Organism: Synergus japonicus; assembly: GCA_900474275.1. NCBI lineage: Eukaryota > Metazoa > Arthropoda > Insecta > Hymenoptera > Cynipidae > Synergus > Synergus japonicus. The sequence continues at coordinate 44,230 of UCOH01006024.1, forward strand.
GATATATTGGTACAACTCTATAAAGAAAGTGTAACGTGGTTATACACCTGAGGAATGTGCTCAAAATACTGTATTAAAGAGAAAAAAAGTCTACTAAAGGAATCATCAACGTTTATGCAAAATTACTCTTAACGAATGGAAAAAAAGAATTGTTATGAATTATTCATATTGTAATACTATCATCCTCTTACCTAGTACCTACTTTAATGTCTATCTCTCTACACCAGCATGACTCTTTATACTCTTCTATTCAATGTTACGCGATTCTCTATTCACTTTTACTACTAAAAGTATTATTAATAGCGATTTGGATGTTGTTACTCCTTGCCAGTTTTCGATCAGCTAGTCAGTCTCAAATATATTCTAACAAAATATGTTATCTAATAAGTAATTCAAATTAATTATTTAAAACATTTTTTAAATTCCAACTTGCTCATGATAAACTATCTTCCCTAGAAATATCTCTCTTAGAATATCGATACTCGTACAAAATTCGAAATTTTAAACCCCAAAGCGTAGAGCTATTTTTTTTTTGCCGCAGGTATGACAAGTTCACTTTTTAAAGCCCTTTTTCGGTTGACAAAGTCACAACAAATCAAGCCCTTAAAAAGCGACCCTTCATTCCTCGCGAAAAAAATATCGTGTGCGGCTTATAAATGATACAACATCAACCGAACTCTAATCAGAAGACTTCCGCACCTGTCTGCTCAACTAGGTCTTACCACTAAAGTATTCCTACTACTTACGCTAGATACCTACTCCTAATTAAATATCTAACTACCTTGCTCAAATTCTGGTCTAGGTACTAATCTTTCCTGAAGTAATTAAATCGCTCAAAAGTTGATGCCGCGAGCATGATCAATCTGGACAATACAACGACTTAAGATTTTGTTACCACATTCTGATCAGGAAGCTGGCTTCGAGTATCGCTATTACTTAAAGTTAAGATCCACCTAGGTCGAGTCTTGCAGTCCTTTCTCAGGATTGGCCTAAATTAATTCTGTTTCTAGTCAACTTATACCTAATTGAACTTGATCTTAATTTACTTTCTTCGAAAGACCTAAACTCAGCAGATTGCCTTCTCATTTTCCTGAAAATAGACTGCGAGACTCGATTCCACTCGAACAGTCAATTTCAAGATGTGGTAGAGTTGCCAGGCCTACCTCGAAGCGAGGAGTTCTAATTCAACGACTTTGTCAACGACTATGGAGGCCTCCAAACCCCAGAGCCACTCGACCACATCGGGTCCGATTTTTCCCTGCACTTCAACCACCTCAGTAGGACAAGGGCCTTAGGGGAATTAAAAGAGCAAACATAATTTAAACCGTGTTCTCGCTTCCCGACCGAAATGGGTAGGCGATCTGGAAACGCGAGCGACCGCACATCAGTATTATGTTAAAACGATACTTATACATTGTATTAGTGAGTATATTATACTATATTGCGTATACATACCACTTTATTTAATATATACATATTGACTATGGATGCGATATTATGATTATGATTATTAATAGCGGAGGATAAGAGTATAATATATATCTGCGTATGTGTACAGAGAATAAACTCCGGCAGCAAATTGTGAGAGTAAATTTTACTCGGTAATTCACATTGCAAATTTTGATTGCGAATTCTGATTGCGAATTCTGATTGCAAATTCAGATCGTGAATTGTAAAGACAGCAGAAAAGGATATTAATCGCTACATAATCTCGATGTTGTTCAAAAATAAGTTACGCGTTCCTGGTTCGTGAAAGTTTATAGGCTTTCGTTTCCGAGAAGTCATCCGCACACTCGTCCTAATTTCGCTAAATGAAACGCTGGTACAAAACTGATTCACACGAGGCAGAATATAAACAAACGAGAGGTCTGAATCCCACTTCACTAGTCGATCAAATATAAGATTAATGTCAATGAGCAGAAAACGGATTTACTTTCTAGATTTTTCCTCTTTCGATGAGAATCTCTGTTTATTACTCTCTAAATCTGAACTGAATTCGCTGATAAATCAGTGAATTTCACTGATTTGGTAGGGTTTTCGCTGGCAATTCTCTACAAGGCAGTGATTTTCTCCTAAAATTGGAGACAGCAGTGAGAAGTCCGCCCTTTGTAACTAACGCTGGCTACTTAAATTGAGAGATAAGAAAAAGCAGAGCGACTCTCGTTAACTTTGATCTCTTTTCAATTTTCGATCTTTTTCTTCAAAACATTATTCCTAAATATAATCTATACAATTTCTATAAACTATAGCGAGGGTCGTTTTGCAAAGAGGAATACCATTAAAAAAGCGAAGCACTAAAGAAAGGAAAATGGTTTAAATACTCAGATCTAATAAACAATCTAACTTCGTTTATAAATGAATAAATATACGATAGATACTGAATATATAAAGAATATATTATTATATATTATTACGACATTGCATAAATAGTATATATGTACGATGATATATAACTATTTTCTTCTATGGATATTGTGAATGACTGATGCGTATTATTTTCATCGACTTTCGAGGCGCTTTGTCACCACTGGAAGAAACCAAAAGGATAAAGTTTTATTTCATGAAAAATGAAGTGAAAAAGAAAAATTCGAGAAAGGTGGTGACATTGTGTCAAAACACTAGCTATCTCAACACCGAGCTATACCAAAAGAAGTGAATAAAAAAAATATGATGTGTAAGCCAAGTGCCTTGTGTTCTGGTAACTAATCGTTGACTTTTAACTACGATATTTTAAAAGAAAAAATGGAGAAGAGAAAATGCCACGAAAGAGTAAAGCTTGCCAAAAAAGTAAAATCAGCGAGCAAATAAAGGGAAATCAGATTCTCGGGTAGAGGTACAGTTGTTTTTACGAAAACGAATGGAAAAAAATTTTTAATTCTTTGATATCGATTCATAGAGTTGAGAATTTTTCTATATGTTGTTTTTTTTTAATTTTACAAATACGATTAGTTCGAGATTTCATCCTTGAAAACTCTACCCATTGGATCGCGAAAATCAAACAGTAAGTCATCGGAAATTCCTTGAATTGTGTGGATTTAAATAACGTCGTGCTGGTCTAAATATTTCCAGCCTCTCTTCTCTTGATGTGCCAAATCTAAAAAGAGGCGATTAGGAAGCAAAACTCCCAAATTTGCACTGCCCAAAAAGACAAGAAACACTGAGTCAAGTCTAAAATGGAATTCGATTTGTGATTGAGTGAAATTAATGATTTAATTTAGGATATAACAAGTAGTTTCCGCTGACTTAATTCCTATTTAACAGAATTGAATTCTTAATGGGAACCAGATAACATAATAAGGGGAGTTATGGGGAAATTAAAATTGGAACTTCTCACTGCAGAAAAAAGTATTTCACATCTTAACTAACTTGTGAAATATTGTTTATTGTATCGTGAAGTCTCTTTGCTGTTTTTTATTTCAGAGCAGGAATTGTTTGGTGTTGTGATAAACAAAGCGGATAGATAAGTGAGTTAGAATGAGGATTTGAGAAAGGTGATGAATGTGCTTTTCTAATGGATCTACATGATTATTATCTTCTAACTATTAATTATAATATTTAGCTATCTTTACAAGGAATTGATGTATATAATTAGGATTCGATAGATAGAAAAGCGTCGGGACGAAAGGGAAGCTTCAACTAAGGCTGAAAAGAAAATGTACGTCAAAGTGGCAAACGCTGCTGCTTTTGTAAGAACAATTTTTCTTTTCACAGAATGTCCCTGAAAGATCTTGAAAGTGTAAACAAAAAAAAAAGAAAGCACGTCAGAATCGTTGGGCGCGATTTAAATGTATGAAAGTGACCCTAAGCAGACAATCCTTTGTAGCTAAACCGTTGAGTGTCTCCAAGTTTGAATGTTTTCGGAAAGTACTAACCTGTAAGCAAATTGGACTCTCGTTTTTGTCCCGCCATTGTTATTTTCTTGTCATATACTAAGAATACTGTTGCTGATTTGTGGCAGCAGACGCGAGAAAAATTATCTAGATCTTTATTTTGAACGTTTTGTCTATTTTACGTATTACGATTTGACAGTTGATTATTACGATTTGATAGTCTTTTATTACGACTTGATAATTAGTAGTTACGATTTTGGTACGATTTCATATTTTAGCCCCATGAGAAAAAAAAAGTTCGCCTCTGTTGCCATCATTGCATCGTTCTTGCATTGTTAAAGATGTCCTTCCTACGTACCGTGATTTCCATAAGTCATAAGCAAACTTTGTGCCATCATAGATAAGCACTCATAAAATTCACTTTTCAACTGTTGTGACTAGGAGTCTTCTTACACCGAGGGCTTAACTAGAGTGAATCGTGAAAGAGTAGCGTAAAGTTAGGTGTCGAAAGAAGCGTAAAAGCAGGGCTGCCAATATTTCTAGAATTAATTCTGAATCGTCGGTAAAGTAGGGTTGCGTTGCTTTGTGGCAACGATTACCGACCATTCAGAATTAATTCTAGAAATGTTGGCAGCCCT